>JABWDQ010000184.1:4086656-4123925 GCA_014839995.1 Xenentodon cancila | reverse complement strand
GCCTGATGTAATGACACATTTATATCCTGAGGCAAATAACTCATTATCAGCATGAGGTAATAACACATTTACAGCCTGATGTAATAAACACATTTACAGCCTGATATAATTAACACATTTACAGCCTGATATAATTAACACATTTAAGGCCTGATGTAATAACACATTTACAGCCTGATGTAACTGACACATTTAAAGCCTGAGGCAAATAACACATTTAGAGCGTGAGGCAAATAACACATTTACAGCCTGACATAATAAAACAAATTTACAGCCTGACATATTTAACACATTTAAAGCCTGATGTAATTGACACATTTAGAGCCTGAGGCAAATAACACATTAAGAGCGTGAGGCAAATAACACATGAAAGCTTAACATAATAAACACATTTACAGCCTGATATATTTAACACATTTAAAGCCTGATGTAATAAACACATTTACAGCCTGTTGTAAATAACACATTTATATCCTGATGTAATAAACACATTTACAGCCTGATGTAATTAACACATTTAAAGCCTGAGGCAAATAACACATTTAGAGCGTGAGGCAAATAACACATTTACAGCCTCATGTAATAAACACATTTACAGCCTGATGTAATTAACACATTTACAGCCTGATGTAATTAACACATTTAAAGCCTGAGGCAAATAACACATTTAGAGCGTGAGGCAAATAACACATTTAAAGCCTGATGTAATAAACACATTTATATCCTGATGTAATAAACACATTTATATCCTGATGTAATAAACACATTTACAGCCTGATGTATTATACACATTTACAGCCTGATGTAAATGACACATTTAAAGCCTGAGGCAAATGAAACATTTACAGGCTGACTTAATAAACACATGTACATCCTGTGCCAAATAACACATTTAAAGCCTGACGTAAAAAAAACACATTTATAATGTCCGATGTAAAAAACTAATTCTTAGCCTAAGGCAAATAACATAGTTTCATCCTGACGCAAAGAACACATTTATAGCATGAGGCAAATAACTCATTATCAGCATGAGGTAATAAACACATTTACAACCTGATGTAATAACACATTTATAGCCTGAGGCAAAGAACTCATTATCAGCATGATGTCATAAACACATTTACAACCTGATGTAATAAACACATTTACAGCCTGATGTAATAAACACATTTATAATGTCCAATGTGAAAAACTACATCTTAGCCTTAGGCAAAAAAAAAAGTTTCAGCCTGAGGCAAAGAACACATTTATAGCCTGAGGCAAATAACTCATTATCAGCATGATTGTAATAAAAACATTTACAGGCTGATGTAATTGACACATTTATAGCCTGAGGCAAATAACTCATTATCAGCATGATGAAACACATTTACAACCTGATGTAATAAACACATTTTTATCCTCATGTAATAAACACATTTATATCCTGATGTAATAAAAACATTTACAGCCTGATGTATTAAACACATTTACAGCCTGATGTAAATGACACATTTAAAGCCTGAGGCAAATAACACATTAACGCTTGACATAATAAACACATTTAACGCCTGATGTAATAAACACATTTACAGCCTGATGTAATAAACACATTTATATCCTGATGTAATAAACACATTTATATCCTGATGTAATAAAAACATTTACAGCCTGATGTAATAAACACATTTATATCCTGATGTAATAAACACATATATATCCTGATGTAATAAAAATATTTACAGCCTGATGTATTAAACACATTTACAGCCTGATGTAAATGACACATTTAAAGCCTGAGGCAAATGAAACATTTACAGGCTGACTTAATAAACCATGTACATCCTGTGCCAAATAACACATTTAAAGCCTGACGTAAAAAAACACATTTATAATGTCCGATGTAAAAAACTAATTCTTAGCCTAAGGCAAATAACATAGTTTCATCCTGACGCAAAGAACACATTTATAGCATGAGGCAAATAACTAATTATCAACATGATGTAATAAACACATTTACAGCCTGATGTAATTGACACATTTATAGCCTGAGGCAAAGAACTCATTATCAGCATGATGTCATAAACACATTTACAACCTGATGTAATAAACACATTTACAGCCTGATGTAATAAACACATTTATAATGTCCAATGTGAAAAACTACATCTTAGCCTGAGGCAAAAAACAAAGTTTCAGCCTGAGGCAAAGAACACATTTATAGCCTGAGGCAAATAACTCATTATCAGCATGAGGTAATAAACACATTTACAGCCTGATGTAATAAACACATTTATAATGTGCAATGTAAAAAACTAATTCTCAGCCTGAGGCAAAAACAAAGTTTCAGCCTGAGACAAAGAACACATTTATAGCCTGAGGCAAATAACTCAGTATCAACATGATGTAATAAACACATTTACAGCCTGATGTAATTGACACATTTATATCCTGAGGCAAATAACTCATTATCAGCATGAGGTAATAAACACATTTATAGCCTGATGTAATAAACACATTTACAGCCTGATATAATTAACACATTTACAGCCTGATATAATTAACACATTTAAGGCCTGATGTAATAAACACATTTACAGCCTGATGTAACTGACACATTTAAAGCCTGAGGCAAATAACACATTTAGAGCGTGAGGCAAATAACACATTTACAGCCTGACATAATAAACAAATTTACAGCCTGACATATTTAACACATTTAAAGCCTGATGTAATTGACACATTTAGAGCCTGAGGCAAATAACACATTAAGAGCGTGAGGCAAATAACACATTAAAGCTTAACATAATAAACACATTTACAGCCTGATATATTTAACACATTTAAAGCCTGATGTAATAAACACATTTACAGCCTGATGTAATTAACACATTTAAAGCCTGAGGCAAATAACACATTTAGAGCGTGAGGCAAATAACACATTTACAGCCTCATGTAATAAACACATTTACAGCCTGATGTAATTAACACATTTACAGCCTGATGTAATTAACACATTTAAAGCCTGAGGCAAATAACACATTTAGAGCGTGAGGCAAATAACACATTTAAAGCCTGATGTAATAAACACATTTATATCCTGATGTAATAAACACATTTATATCCTGATGTAATAAAAACATTTACAGCCTGATGTATTATACACATTTACAGCCTGATGTAAATGACACATTTAAAGCCTGAGGCAAATGAAACATTTACAGGCTGACTTAATAAACACATGTACATCTTGTGCCAAATAACACATTTAAAGCCTGACGTAAAAAAACACATTTATAATGTCCGATGTAAAAAACTAATTCTTAGCCTAAGGCAAATAACATAGTTTCATCCTGACGCAAAGAACACATTTATAGCATGAGGCAAATAACTCATTATCAACATGATGTAATAAACAATTTACAGCCTGATGTAATTGACACATTTATAGCCTGAGGCAAAGAACTCATTATCAGCATGATGTCATAAACACATTTACAACCTGATGTAATAAACACATTTACAGCCTGATGTAATAAACACATTTATAATGTCCAATGTGAAAAACTACATCTTAGCCTGAGGCAAAAAACAAAGTTTCAGCCTGAGGCAAAGAACACATTTATAGCCTGAGGCAAATAACTCATTATCAGCATGATGTAATAAACACATTTACAGCCTGATGTAATAAACACATTTATAATGTGCAATGTAAAAAACTAATTCTCAGCCTGAGGCAAAAACAAAGTTTCAGCCTGAGACAAAGAACACATTTATAGCCTGAGGCAAATAACTCAGTATCAACATGATGTAATAAACACATTTACAGCCTGATGTAATTGACACATTTATATCCTGAGGCAAATAACTCATTATCAGCATGAGGTAATAAACACATTTACAGCCTGATGTAATAAACACATTTACAGCCTGATATAATTAACACATTTACAGCCTGATATAATTAACACATTTAAGGCCTGATGTAATAAACACATTTACAGCCTGATGTAACTGACACATTTAAAGCCTGAGGCAAATAACACATTTAGAGCGTGAGGCAAATAACACATTTACAGCCTGACATAATAAAACAAATTTACAGCCTGACATATTTAACACATTTAAAGCCTGATGTAATTGACACATTTAGAGCCTGAGGCAAATAACACATTAAGAGCGTGAGGCAAATAACACATTAAAGCTTAACATAATAAACACATTTACAGCCTGATATATTTAACACATTTAAAGCCTGATGTAATAAACACATTTACAGCCTGTTGTAAATAACACATTTATATCCTGATGTAATAAACACATTTACAGCCTGATGTAATTAACACATTTAAAGCCTGAGGCAAATAACACATTTAGAGCGTGAGGCAAATAACACATTTACAGCCTCATGTAATAAACACATTTACAGCCTGATGTAATTAACACATTTACAGCCTGATGTAATTAACACATTTAAAGCCTGAGGCAAATAACACATTTAGAGCGTGAGGCAAATAACACATTTAAAGCCTGATGTAATAAACACATTTATATCCTGATGTAATAAACACATTTATATCCTGATGTAATAAAAACATTTACAGCCTGATGTATTATACACATTTACAGCCTGATGTAAATGACACATTTAAAGCCTGAGGCAAATGAAACATTTACAGGCTGACTTAATAAACACATGTACATCCTGTGCCAAATAACACATTTAAAGCCTGACGTAAAAAAAACACATTTATAATGTCCGATGTAAAAAACTAATTCTTAGCCTAAGGCAAATAACATAGTTTCATCCTGACGCAAAGAACACATTTATAGCATGAGGCAAATAACTCATTATCAGCATGAGGTAATAAACACATTTACAACCTGATGTAATAAACACATTTATAGCCTGAGGCAAAGAACTCATT
The DNA here is from genome assembly GCA_014839995.1 of Xenentodon cancila. Taxonomy (NCBI): domain Eukaryota; kingdom Metazoa; phylum Chordata; class Actinopteri; order Beloniformes; family Belonidae; genus Xenentodon; species Xenentodon cancila. The sequence continues at coordinate 4,119,018 of JABWDQ010000184.1, read as the reverse complement.
ATCAGCATGATGTCATAAACACATTTACAACCTGATGTAATAAACACATTTACAGCCTGATGTAATAAACACATTTATAATGTCCAATGTGAAAAACTACATCTTAGCCTTAGGCAAAAAAAAAAGTTTCAGCCTGAGGCAAAGAACACATTTATAGCCTGAGGCAAATAACTCATTATCAGCATGATGTAATAAAAACATTTACAGGCTGATGTAATTGACACATTTATAGCCTGAGGCAAATAACTCATTATCAGCATGATGAAACACATTTACAACCTGATGTAATAAACACATTTATATCCTCATGTAATAAACACATTTATATCCTGATGTAATAAAAACATTTACAGCCTGATGTATTAAACACATTTACAGCCTGATGTAAATGACACATTTAAAGCCTGAGGCAAATAACACATTAACGCTTGACATAATAAACACATTTAACGCCTGATGTAATAAACACATTTACAGCCTGATGTAATAAACACATTTATATCCTGATGTAATAAACACATTTATATCCTGATGTAATAAAAACATTTACAGCCTGATGTAATAAACACATTTATATCCTGATGTAATAAACACATTTATATCCTGATGTAATAAAAATATTTACAGCCTGATGTATTAAACACATTTACAGCCTGATGTAAATGACACATTTAAAGCCTGAGGCAAATGAAACATTTACAGGCTGACTTAATAAACACATGTACATCCTGTGCCAAATAACACATTTAAAGCCTGACGTAAAAAAACACATTTATAATGTCCGATGTAAAAAACTAATTCCTAGCCTAAGGCAAATAACATAGTTTCATCCTGACGCAAAGAACACATTTATAGCCTGAGGCAAATAACTCATTATCAACATGATGTAATAAACACATTTACAGCCTGATGTAATTGACACATTTATAGCCTGAGGCAAAGAACTCATTATCAGCATGATGTCATAAACACATTTACAACCTGATGTAATAAACACATTTACAGCCTGATGTAATAAACACATTTATAATGTCCAATGTGAAAAACTACATCTTAGCCTGAGGCAAAAAACAAAGTTTCAGCCTGAGGCAAAGAACACATTTATAGCCTGAGGCAAATAACTCATTATCAGCATGATGTAATAAACACATTTACAGCCTGATGTAATAAACACATTTATAATGTGCAATGTAAAAAACTAATTCTCAGCCTGAGGCAAAAAACAAAGTTTCAGCCTGAGACAAAGAACACATTTATAGCCTGAGGCAAATAACTCAGTATCAACATGATGTAATAAACACATTTACAGCCTGATGTAATTGACACATTTATATCCTGAGGCAAATAACTCATTATCAGCATGAGGTAATAAACACATTTACAGCCTGATGTAATAAACACATTTACAGCCTGATATAATTAACACATTTACAGCCTGATATAATTAACACATTTAAGGCCTGATGTAATAAACACATTTACAGCCTGATGTAACTGACACATTTAAAGCCTGAGGCAAATAACACATTTAGAGCGTGAGGCAAATAACACATTTACAGCCTGACATAATAAAACAAATTTACAGCCTGACATATTTAACACATTTAAAGCCTGATGTAATTGACACATTTAGAGCCTGAGGCAAATAACACATTAAGAGCGTGAGGCAAATAACACATTAAAGCTTAACATAATAAACACATTTACAGCCTGATATATTTAACACATTTAAAGCCTGATGTAATAAACACATTTACAGCCTGTTGTAAATAACACATTTATATCCTGATGTAATAAACACATTTACAGCCTGATGTAATTAACACATTTAAAGCCTGAGGCAAATAACACATTTAGAGCGTGAGGCAAATAACACATTTACAGCCTCATGTAATAAACACATTTACAGCCTGATGTAATTAACACATTTACAGCCTGATGTAATTAACACATTTAAAGCCTGAGGCAAATAACACATTTAGAGCGTGAGGCAAATAACACATTTAAAGCCTGATGTAATAAACACATTTATATCCTGATGTAATAAACACATTTATATCCTGATGTAATAAAAACATTTACAGCCTGATGTAATAAACACATTTATATCCTGATGTAATAAACACATTTATATCCTGATGTAATAAAAAAATTTACAGCCTGATGTATTAAACACATTTACAGCCTGATGTAAATGACACATTTAAAGCCTGAGGCAAATGAAACATTTACAGGCTGACTTAATAAACACATGTACATCCTGTGCCAAATAACACATTTAAAGCCTGACGTAAAAAAAATACATTTATAATGTCCGATGTAAATAACTAATTCTTAGCCTAAGGCAAATATCATAGTTTCATCCTGACGCAAAGAACACATTTATAGCCTGAGGCAAATAACTCATTATCAGCATGAGGTAATAAACACATTTAAAACCTGATGTAATAAACACATTTATAATGTCCAATGTTAAAAAAATAATTCTTAGTCTGAGGCAAAAAACAAAGTTTCAGCCTGAGGCAAAGAACACATTTATAGCATGAGGCAAATAACTCATTATCAGCATGATGTAATAAACACATTTACAGCCTGATGTAATTGACACATTTATAGCCTGAGGCAAAGAACTCATTATCAGCATGATGTCATAAACACATTTACAACCTGATGTAATAAACACATTTACAGCCTGATGTAATAAACACATTTATAATGTGCAATGTAAAAAACTAATTCTCAGCCTGAGGCAAAAAACAAAGTTTCAGCCTGAAACAAAGAACACATTTATAGCCTGAGGCAAATAACTCAGTATCAACATGATGTAATAAACACATTTACAGCCTGATGTAATTGACACATTTATATCCTGAGGCAAATAACTCATTATCAGCATGAGGTAATAAACACATTTACAGCCTGATGTAATAAACACATTTACAGCCTGATATAATTAACACATTTACAGCCTGATATAATTAACACATTTAAGGCCTGATGTAATAAACACATTTAGAGCCTGATGTAACTGACACATTTAAAGCCTGAGGCAAATAACACATTTAGAGCGTGAGGCAAATAACACATTTACAGCCTGACATAATAAACAAATTTACAGCCTGACATAATAAACACATTTAACGCCTGATGTAATAAACACATTTACAGCCTGATGTAATAAACACATTTATATCCTGATGTAATAAACACATTTATATCCTGATGTAATAAAAACATTTACAGCCTGATGTATTAAACACATTTACAGCCTGATGTAAATGACACATTTAAAGCCTGAGGCAAATAACACATTTAGAGCGTGAGGCAAATAACACATTAAAGCCTGACATAATAAACACATTTACAGCCTGATATAATTAACACATTTACAGCCTGATATAATTAACACATTTAAAGCCTGATGTAATAAACACATTTACAGCCTGATGTAACTGACACATTTAAAGCCTGAGGCAAATAAAACATTTAGAGCGTGAGGCAAATAACACATTAAAGCCTGACATAATAAACAAATTTACAGCCTGATATAATTAACACATTTAAAGCCTGATGTAATAAACACATTTACAGCCTGATGTAAATAACACATTTATATCCTGATGTAATAGACACATTTACAGCCCGATGTAATTAACACTTTTAAAGCCTGAGGCAAATAACACATTTAGAGCGTGAGGCAAATAACACATTAAAGCCTGCCATAATATACACACTTACAGCCTGACATATTTAACACATTTAAAGCCTGATGTAATAAACACATTTACAGCCTGATGTAATTGACACATTTAGAGCCTGAGGCAAATAACACATTTAGAGCGTGAGGCAAATAACACATTAAAGCTTAACATAATAAACACATTTACAGCCTGATATATTTAACACATTTAAAGCCTGATGTAATAAACACATTTACAGCCTGTTGTAAATAACACATTTATATCCTGATGTAATAAACACATTTACAGCCTGATGTAATTAACACATTTAAAGCCTGAGGCAAATAACACATTTAGAGCGTGAGGCAAATAACACATTTACAGCCTCATGTAATAAACACATTTACAGCCTGATGTAATAAACACATTTACAGCCTGATGTAATAAACACATTTATAATGTCCAATGTGAAAAACTACATCTTAGCCTGAGGCAAAAAACAAAGTTTCAGCCTGAGGCAAAGAACACATTTATAGCCTGAGGCAAATAACTAATTATAAGCATGATGTAATAAACACATTTACAGGCTGATGTAATTGACACAATTATAGCCTGAGGCAAATAACTCATTATCAGCATGATGTAATAAACACATTTACAACCTGATGTAATAAACACATTTATATCCTCATGTAATAAACACATTTATATCCTGATGTAATAAAAACATTTACAGCCTGATGTATTAAACACATTTACAGCCTGATGTAAATGACACATTTAAAGCCTGAGGCAAATAACACATTAACGCTTGACATAATAAACACATTTAACGCCTGATGTAATAAACACATTTACAGCCTGATGTAATAAACACATTTATATCCTGATGTAATAAACACATTTATATCCTGATGTAATAAAAACATTTACAGCCTGATGTAATAAACACATTTATATCCTGATGTAATAAACACATTTATATCCTGATGTAATAAAAATATTTACAGCCTGATGTATTAAACACATTTACAGCCTGATGTAAATGACACATTTAAAGCCTGAGGCAAATGAAACATTAACAGGCTGACTTAATAAACACATGTACATCCTGTGCCAAATAACACATTTAAAGCCTGACGTAAAAAAACACATTTATAATGTCCGATGTAAAAAACTAATTCTTAGCCTAAGGCAAATAACATAGTTTCATCCTGACGCAAAGAACACATTTATAGCATGAGGCAAATAACTCATTATCAGCATGAGGTAATAAACACATTTACAACCTGATGTAATAAACACATTTATAATGTCCAATGTTAAAAAACTATTTCTTAGCCTGAGGCAAAAAACAAAGTTTCAGCCTAAGGCAAAGAACACATTTATAGCCTGAGGCAAATAACTCATTATCAACATGATGTAATAAACACATTTACAGCCTGATGTAATTGACACATTTATAGCCTGAGGCAAAGAACTCATTATCAGCATGATGTCATAAACACATTTACAACCTGATGTAATAAACACATTTACAGCCTGATGTAATAAACACATTTATAATGTCCAATGTGAAAAACTACATCTTAGCCTGAGGCAAAAAACAAAGTTTCAGCCTGAGGCAAAGAACACATTTATAGCCTGAGGCAAATAACTAATTATAAGCATGATGTAATAAACACATTTACAGGCTGATGTAATTGACACAATTATAGCCTGAGGCAAATAACTCATTATCAGCATGATGTAATAAACACATTTACAACCTGATGTAATAAACACATTTATATCCTGATGTAATAAACACATTTATATCCTGATGTAATAAAAACATTTACAGCCTGATGTATTAAACACATTTACAGCCTGATGTAAATGACACATTTAAAGCCTGAGGCAAATAACACATTAACGCTTGACATAATAAACACATTTAACGCCTGATGTAATAAACACATTTACAGCCTGATGTAATAAACACATTTATATCCTGATGTAATAAACACATTTATATCCTGATGTAATAAAAACATTTACAGCCTGATGTAATAAACACATTTATATCCTGATGTAATAAACACATTTATATCCTGATGTAATAAAAACATTTACAGCCTGATGTATTAAACACATTTACAGCCTGATGTAAATGACACATTTAAAGCCTGAGGCAAATGAAACATTTACAGGCTGACTTAATAAACACATGTACATCCTGTGCCAAATAACACATTTAAAGCCTGACGTAAAAAAACACATTTATAATGTCCGATGTAAAAAACTAATTCTTAGCCTAAGGCAAATAACATAGTTTCATCCTGACGCAAAGAACACATTTATAGCATGAGGCAAATAACTCATTATCAACATGATGTAATAAACACATTTACAGCCTGATGTAAATGACACATTTATAGCCTGAGGCAAAGAACTCATTATCAGCATGATGTCATAAACACATTTACAACCTGATGTAATAAACACATTTACAGCCTGATGTAATAAACACATTTATAATGTCCAATGTGAAAAACTACATCTTAGCCTGAGGCAAAAAACAAAGTTTCAGCCTGAGGCAAAGAACACATTTATAGCCTGAGGCAAATAACTCATTATCAGCATGAGGTAATAAACACATTTACAGCCTGATGTAATAAACACATTTATAATGTGCAATGTAAAAAACTAATTCTCAGCCTGAGGCAAAAAACAAAGTTTCAGCCTGAGACAAAGAACACATTTATAGCCTGAGGCAAATAACTCAGTATCAACATGATGTAATAAACACATTTACAGCCTGATGTAATTGACACATTTATATCCTGAGGCAAATAACTCATTATCAGCATGAGGTAATAAACACATTTACAGCCTGATGTAATAAACACATTTACAGCCTGATATAATTAACACATTTACAGCCTGATATAATTAACACATTTAAGGCCTGATGTAATAAACACATTTACAGCCTGATGTAACTGACACATTTAAAGCCTGAGGCAAATAACACATTTAGAGCGTGAGGCAAATAACACATTTACAGCCTGACATAATAAACAAATTTACAGCCTGACATATTTAACACATTTAAAGCCTGATGTAATTGACACATTTAGAGCCTGAGGCAAATAACACATTAAGAGCGTGAGGCAAATAACACATTTACAGCCTCATGTAATAAACACATTTACAGCCTGATGTAATTAACACATTTACAGCCTGATGTAATTAACACATTTAAAGCCTGAGGCAAATAACACATTTAGAGCCTGAGGCAAATAACACATTTAAAGCCTGATGTAATAAACACATTTATATCCTGATGTAATAAACACATTTATATCCTGATGTAATAAAAATATTTACAGCCTGATGTATTAAACACATTTACAGCCTGATGTAAATGACACATTTAAAGCCTGAGGCAAATGAAACATTAACAGGCTGACTTAATAAACACATGTACATCCTGTGCCAAATAACACATTTAAAGCCTGACGTAAAAAAACACATTTATAATGTCCGATGTAAAAAACTAATTCTTAGCCTAAGGCAAATAACATAGTTTCATCCTGACGCAAAGAACACATTTATAGCATGAGGCAAATAACTCATTATCAGCATGAGGTAATAAACACATTTACAACCTGATGTAATAAACACATTTATAATGTCCAATGTTAAAAAACTAATTCTTAGCCTGAGGCAAAAAACAAAGTTTCAGCCTGAGGCAAAGAACACATTTATAGCCTGAGGCAAATAACTCATTATCAACATGATGTAATAAACACATTTACAGCCTGATGTAATTGACACATTTATAGCCTGAGGATAAGAACTCATTATCAGCATGATGTCATAAACACATTTACAACCTGATGTAATAAACACATTTACAGCCTGATGTAATAAACACATTTATAATGTCCAATGTGAAAAACTACATCTTAGCCTGAGGCAAAAAACAAAGTTTCAGCCTGAGGCAAAGAACACATTTATAGCCTGAGGCAAATAACTCATTATCAGCATGATGTAATAAACACATTTACAGGCTGATGTAATTGACACATTTATAGCCTGAGGCAAATAACTCATTATCAGCATGATGTAATAAACACATTTACAACCTGATGTAATAAACACATTTATATCCTGATGTAATAAACACATTTATATCCTGATGTAATAAAAACATTTACAGCCTGATGTATTAAACACATTTACAGCCTGATGTAAATGACACATTTAAAGCCTGAGGCAAATAACACATTAACGCTTGACATAATAAACACATTTAACGCCTGATGTAATAAACACATTTACAGCCTGATGTAATAAACACATTTATATCCTGATGTAATAAACACATTTATATCCTGATGTAATATAAACATTTACAGCCTGATGTAATAAACACATTTATATCCTGATGTAATAAACACATTTATATCGTGATGTAATAAAAAAATTTACAGCCTGATGTAAAAGACACATTTAAAGCCTGAGGCAAATGAAACATTTACAGGCTGACTTAATAAACACATGTACATCCTGTGCCAAATAACACATTTAAAGCCTGACGTAAAAAAACACATTTATAATGTCCGATGTAAAAAAACTAATTCTTAGCCTAAGGCAAATAACATAGTTTCATCCTGACGCAAAGAAAACATTTATAGCATGAGGCAAATAACTCATTATCAGCATGAGGTAATAAACACATTTACAACCTGATGTAATATACACACATTTATAATGTCCAATGTTAAAAAACTAATTCTTAGCCTGAGGCAAAGAACACATTTATAGCCTGAGGCAAATAACTCATTATCAACATGATGTAATAAACACATTTACAGCCTGATGTAATTGACACATTTATAGCCTGAGGCAAAGAACTCATTATCAGCATGATGTAATAAACACATTTATATCCTGATGTAATAAACACATTTATATCCTGATGTAATAAAAACATTTACAGCCTGATGTAATAAACACATTTATATCCTGATGTAATAAACACATTTATATCCTGATGTAATAAAAATATTTACAGCCTGATGTATTAAACACATTTACAGCCTGATGTAAATGACACATTTAAAGCCTGAGGCAAATGAAACATTTACAGGCTGACTTAATAAACACATGTACATCCTGTGCCAAATAACACATTTAAAGCCTGACGTAAAAAAACACATTTATAATGTCCGATGTAAAAAACTAATTCTTAGCCTAAGGCAAATAACATAGTTTCATCCTGACGCAAAGAACACATTTATAGCATGAGGCAAATAACTCATTATCAACATGATGTAATAAACAATTTACAGCCTGATGTAATTGACACATTTATAGCCTGAGGCAAAGAACTCATTATCAGCATGATGTCATAAACACATTTACAACCTGATGTAATAAACACATTTACAGCCTGATGTAATAAACACATTTATAATGTCCAATGTGAAAAACTACATCTTAGCCTGAGGCAAAAAACAAAGTTTCAGCCTGAGGCAAAGAACACATTTATAGCCTGAGGCAAATAACTCATTATCAGCATGATGTAATAAACACATTTACAGGCTGATGTAATTGACACATTTATAGCCTGAGGCAAATAACTCATTATCAGCATGATGTAATAAACACATTTACAACCTGATGTAATAAACACATTTATATCCTGATGTAATAAACACATTTATATCCTGATGTAATAAAAACATTTACAGCCTGATGTATTAAACACATTTACAGCCTGATGTAAATGACACATTTAAAGCCTGAGGCAAATAACACATTAACGCTTGACATAATAAACACATTTAACGCCTGATGTAATAAACACATTTACAGCCTGATGTAATAAACACATTTATATCCTGATGTAATAAACACATTTATATCCTGATGTAATAAAAACATTTACAGCCTGATGTAATAAACACATTTATATCCTGATGTAATAAACACATTTATATCCTGATGTAATAAAAATATTTACAGCCTGATGTATTAAACACATTTACAGCCTGATGTAAATGACACATTTAAAGCCTGAGGCAAATGAAACATTTACAGGCTGACTTAATAAACACATGTACATCCTGTGCCAAATAACACATTTAAAGCCTGACGTAAAAAAACACATTTATAATGTCCGATGTAAAAAACTAATTCTTAGCCTAAGGCAAATAACATAGTTTCATCCTGACGCAAAGAACACATTTATAGCATGAGGCAAATAACTCATTATCAACATGATGTAATAAACACATTTACAGCCTGATGTAATTGACACATTTATAGCCTGAGGCAAAGAACTCATTATCAGCATGATGTCATAACACATTTACAACCTGATGTAATAAACACATTTACAGCCTGATGTAATAAACACATTTATAATGTCCAATGTGAAAAACTACATCTTAGCCTGAGGCAAAAAACAAAGTTTCAGCCTGAGGCAAAGAACACATTTATAGCCTGAGGCAAATAACTCATTATCAGCATGAGGTAATAAACACATTTACAGCCTGATGTAATAAACACATTTATAATGTGCAATGTAAAAAACTAATTCTCAGCCTGAGGCAAAAAACAAAGTTTCAGCCTGAGACAAAGAACACATTTATAGCCTGAGGCAAATAACTCAGTATCAACATGATGTAATAAACACATTTACAGCCTGATGTAATTGACACATTTATATCCTGAGGCAAATAACTCATTATCAGCATGAGGTAATAAACACATTTACAGCCTGATGTAATAAACACATTTACAGCCTGATATAATTAACACATTTACAGCCTGATATAATTAACACATTTAAGGCCTGATGTAATAAACACATTTACAGCCTGATGTAACTGACACATTTAAAGCCTGAGGCAAATAACACATTTAGAGCGTGAGGCAAATTACACATTTACAGCCTGACATAATAAACAAATTTACAGCCTGACATATTTAACACATTTAAAGCCTGATGTAATTGACACATTTAGAGCCTGAGGCAAATAACACATTAAGAGCGTGAGGCAAATAACACATTAAAGCTTAACATAATAAACACATTTACAGCCTGATATATTTAACACATTTAAAGCCTGATGTAATAAACACATTTACAGCCTGATGTAATTAACACATTTAAAGCCTGAGGCAAATAACACATTTAGAGCGTGAGGCAAATAACACATTTACAGCCTCATGTAATAAACACATTTACAGCCTGATGTAATTAACACATTTACAGCCTGATGTAATTAACACATTTAAAGCCTGAGGCAAATAACACATTTAGAGCGTGAGGCAAATAACACATTTAAAGCCTGATGTAATAAACACATTTATATCCTGATGTAATAAACACATTTATATCCTGATGTAATAAAAACATTTACAGCCTGATGTATTATACACATTTACAGCCTGATGTAAATGACACATTTAAAGCCTGAGGCAAATGAAACATTTACAGGCTGACTTAATAAACACATGTACATCCTGTGCCAAATAACACATTTAAAGCCTGACGTAAAAAAACACATTTATAATGTCTGATGTAAAAAACTAATTCTTAGCCTAAGGCAAATAACATAGTTTCATCCTGACGCAAAGAACACATTTATAGCATGAGGCAAATAACTCATTATCAACATGATGTAATAAACAATTTACAGCCTGATGTAATTGACACATTTATAGCCTGAGGCAAAGAACTCATTATCAGCATGATGTCATAAACACATTTACAACCTGATGTAATAAACACATTTACAGCCTGATGTAATAAACACATTTATAATGTCCAATGTGAAAAACTACATCTTAGCCTGAGGCAAAAAACAAAGTTTCAGCCTGAGGCAAAGAACACATTTATAGCCTGAGGCAAATAACTCATTATCAGCATGATGTAATAAAAACATTTACAGGCTGATGTAATTGACACATTTATAGCCTGAGGCAAATAACTCATTATCAGCATGATGTAATAAACACATTTACAACCTGATGTAATAAACACATTTATATCCTCATGTAATAAACACATTTATATCCTGATGTAATAAAAACATTTACAGCCTGATGTATTAAACACATTTACAGCCTGATGTAAATGACACATTTAAAGCCTGAGGCAAATAACACATTAACGCTTGACATAATAAACACATTTAACGCCTGATGTAATAAACACATTTACAGCCTGATGTAATAAACACATTTATATCCTGATGTAATAAACACATTTATATCCTGATGTAATAAACACATTTACAGCCTGATGTAATAAACACATTTATATCCTGATGTAATAAACACATTTATATCCTGATGTAATAAAAATATTTACAGCCTGATGTATTAAACACATTTACAGCCTGATGTAAATGACACATTTAAAGCCTGAGGCAAATGAAACATTTACAGGCTGACTTAATAAACACATGTACATCCTGTGCCAAATAACACATTTAAAGCCTGACGTAAAAAAACACATTTATAATGTCCGATGTAAAAAACTAATTCCTAGCCTAAGGCAAATAACATAGTTTCATCCTGACGCAAAGAACACATTTATAGCATGAGGCAAATAACTCATTATCAACATGATGTAATAAACACATTTACAGCCTGATGTAATTGACACATTTATAGCCTGAGGCAAAGAACTCATTATCAGCATGATGTCATAAACACATTTACAACCTGATGTAATAAACACATTTACAGCCTGATGTAATAAACACATTTATAATGTCCAATGTGAAAAACTACATCTTAGCCTGAGGCAAAAACAAAGTTTCAGCCTGAGGCAAAGAACACATTTATAGCCTGAGGCAAATAACTCATTATCAGCATGAGGTAATAAACACATTTACAGCCTGATGTAATAAACACATTTATAATGTGCAATGTAAAAAACTAATTCTCAGCCTGAGGCAAAAAACAAAGTTTCAGCCTGAGACAAAGAACACATTTATAGCCTGAGGCAAATAACTCAGTATCAACATGATGTAATAAACACATTTACAGCCTGATGTAATTGACACATTTATATCCTGAGGCAAATAACTCATTATCAGCATGAGGTAATAAACACATTTACAGCCTGATGTAATAAACACATTTACAGCCTGACATAATAAAACAAATTTACAGCCTGACATATTTAACACATTTAAAGCCTGATGTAATTGACACATTTAGAGCCTGAGGCAAATAACACATTAAGAGCGTGAGGCAAATAACACATTAAAGCTTAACATAATAAACACATTTACAGCCTGATATATTTAACACATTTAAAGCCTGATGTAATAAACACATTTACAGCCTGTTGTAAATAACACATTTATATCCTGATGTAATAAACACATTTACAGCCTGATGTAATTAACACATTTAAAGCCTGAGGCAAATAACACATTTAGAGCGTGAGGCAAATAACACATTTACAGCCTCATGTAATAAACACATTTACAGCCTGATGTAATTAACACATTTACAGCCTGATGTAATTAACACATTTAAAGCCTGAGGCAAATAACACATTTAGAGCGTGAGGCAAATAACACATTTAAAGCCTGATGTAATAAACACATTTATATCCTGATGTAATAAACACATTTATATCCTGATGTAATAAAAACATTTACAGCCTGATGTATTATACACATTTACAGCCTGATGTAAATGACACATTTAAAGCTTGAGGCAAATGAAACATTTACAGGCTGACTTAATAAACACATGTACATCCTGTGCCAAATAACACATTTAAAGCCTGACGTAAAAAAACACATTTATAATGTCCGATGTAAAAAACTAATTCTTAGCCTAAGGCAAATAACATAGTTTCATCCTGACGCAAAGAACACGTTTATAGCATGAGGCAAATAACTCATTATCAGCATGAGGTAATAAACACATTTACAACCTGATGTAATAAACACATTTATAATGTCCAATGTTAAAAAACTAATTCTTAGCCTGAGGCAAAAAACAAAGTTTCAGCCTGAGGCAAAGAACACATTTATAGCCTGAGGCAAATAACTCATTATCAACATGATGTAATAAACACATTTACAGCCTGATGTAATTGACACATTTATAGCCTGAGGCAAAGAACTCATTATCAGCATGATGTCATAAACACATTTACAACCTGATGTAATAAATACATTTACAGCTTGATGTAATAAACACATTTATAATGTCCAATGTGAAAAACTACATCTTAGCCTGAGGCAAAAAACAAAGTTTCAGCCTGAGGCAAAGAACACATTTATAGCCTGAGGCAAATAACTCATTATAAGCATGATGTAATAAACACATTTACAGGCTGATGTAATTGACACAATTATAGCCTGAGGCAAATAACTCATTATCAGCATGATGTAATAAACACATTTACAACCTGATGTAATAAACACATTTATATCCTCATGTAATAAACACATTTATATCCTGATGTAATAAAAACATTTACAGCCTGATGTATTAAACACATTTACAGCCTGATGTAAATGACACATTTAAAGCCTGAGGCAAATAACACATTAACGCTTGACATAATAAACACATTTAACGCCTGATGTAATAAACACATTTACAGCCTGATGTAATAAACACATTTATATCCTGATGTAATAAACACATTTATATCCTGATGTAATAAAAACATTTACAGCCTGATGTAATAAACACATTTATATCCTGATGTAATAAACACATTTATATCCTGATGTAATAAAAAAATTTACAGCCTGATGTATTAAACACATTTACAGCCTGATGTAAATGACACATTTAAAGCCTGAGGCAAATGAAACATTTACAGGCTGACTTAATAAACACATGTACATCCTGTGCCAAATAACACATTTAAAGCCTGACGTAAAAAAATACATTTATAATGTCCGATGTAAATAACTAATTCTTAGCCTAAGGCAAATATCATAGTTTCATCCTGACGCAAAGAACACATTTATAGCCTGAGGCAAATAACTCATTATCAGCATGAGGTAATAAACACATTTAAAACCTGATGTAATAAACACATTTATAATGTCCAATGTTAAAAAAACTAATTCTTAGTCTGAGGCAAAAAACAAAGTTTCAGCCTGAGGCAAAGAACACATTTATAGCCTGAGGCAAATAACTCATTATCAGCATGATGTAATAAACACATTTACAGCCTGATGTAATTGACACATTTATAGCCTGAGGCAAAGAACTCATTATCAGCATGATGTCATAAACACATTTACAACCTGATGTAATAAACACATTTACAGCCTGATGTAATAAACACATTTATAATGTGCAATGTAAAAAACTAATTCTCAGCCTGAGGCAAAAAACAAAGTTTCAGCCTGAAACAAAGAACACATTTATAGCCTGAGGCAAATAACTCAGTATCAACATGATGTAATAAACACATTTACAGCCTGATGTAATTGACACATTTATATCCTGAGGCAAATAACTCATTATCAGCATGAGGTAATAAACACATTTACAGCCTGATGTAATAAACACATTTACAGCCTGATGTAATAAACACATTTATAATGTCCAATGTTAAAAAACTAATTCTTAGTCTGAGGCAAAAAACAAAGTTTCAGCCTGAGGCAAAGAACACATTTATAGCCTGAGGCAAATAACTCATTATCAGCATGATGTAATAAACACATTTACAGCCTGATGTAATTGACACATTTATAGCCTGAGGCAAAGAACTCATTATCAGCATGATGTCATAAACACATTTACAACCTGATGTAATAAACACATTTACAGCCTGATGTAATAAACACATTTATAATGTGCAATGTAAAAAACTAATTCTCAGCCTGAGGCAAAAAACAAAGTTTCAGCCTGAAACAAAGAACACATTTATAGCCTGAGGCAAATAACTCAGTATCAACATGATGTAATAAACACATTTACAGCCTGATGTAATTGACACATTTATATCCTGAGGCAAATAACTCATTATCAGCATGAGGTAATAAACACATTTACAGCCTGATGTAATAAACCACATTTACAGCCTGATATAATTAACACATTTACAGCCTGATATAATTAACACATTTAAGGCCTGATGTAATAAACACATTTAGAGCCTGATGTAACTGACACATTTAAAGCCTGAGGCAAATAACACATTTAGAGCGTGAGGCAAATAACACATTTACAGCCTGACATAATAAACAAATTTACAGCCTGACATAATTAACACATTTAAAGCCTGATGTAATAAACACATTTACAGCCTGATGTAAATAACACATTTATATCCTGATGTAATAAAAACATTTACAGCCTGATGTATTAAACACATTTATAATGTGCAATGTAAAAAACTAATTCTCAGCCTGAGGCAAAAAACAAAGTTTCAGCCTGAAACAAAGAACACATTTATAGCCTGAGGCAAATAACTCAGTATCAACATGATGTAATAAACACATTTACAGCCTGATGTAATTGACACATTTATATCCTGAGGCAAATAACTCATTATCAGCATGAGGTAATAAACACATTTACAGCCTGATGTAATAAACACATTTACAGCCTGATATAATTAACACATTTACAGCCTGATATAATTAACACATTTAAGGCCTGATGTAATAAACACATTTAGAGCCTGATGTAACTGACACATTTAAAGCCTGAGGCAAATAACACATTTAGAGCGTGAGGCAAATAACACATTTACAGCCTGACATAATAAACAAATTTACAGCCTGACATAATTAACACATTTAAAGCCTGATGTAATAAACACATTTACAGCCTGATGTAATTGACACATTTAAAGCCTGAGGCAAATAACACACTAACGCTTGACATAATAAACACATTTAACGCCTGATGTAATAAACACATTTACAGCCTGATGTAATAAACACATTTATATCCTGATGTAAAAAACACATTTATATCCTGATGTAATAAAAACATTTACAGCCTGATGTATTAAACACATTTACAGCCTGATGTAAATGACACATTTAAAGCCTGAGGCAAATAACACATTTAGAGCGTGAGGCAAATAACACATTAAAGCCTCACATAATAAACACATTTACAGCCTGATATAATTAACACATTTACAGCCTGATATAATTAACACATTTAAAGCCTGATGTAATAAACACATTTACAGCCTGATGTAACTGACACATTTAAAGCCTGAGGCAAATAAAACATTTAGAGCGTGAGGCAAATAACACATTAAAGCCTGACATAATAAACAAATTTACAGCCTGATATAATTAACACATTTAAAGCCTGATGTAATAAACACATTTACAGCCTGATGTAAATAACACATTTATATCCTGATGTAATAGACACATTTACAGCCCGATGTAATTAACACATTTAAAGCCTGAGGCAAATAACACATTTAGAGCGTGAGGCAAATAACACATTAAAGCCTGCCATAATATACACACTTACAGCCTGACATATTTAACACATTTAAAGCCTGATGTAATAAACACATTTACAGCCTGATGTAATTGACACATTTAGAGCCTGAGGCAAATAACACATTTAGAGCGTGAGGCAAATAACACATTAAAGCTTAACATAATAAACACATTTACAGCCTGATATATTTAACACATTTAAAGCCTGATGTAATAAACACATTTACAGCCTGTTGTAAATAACACATTTATATCCTGATGTAATAAACACATTTACAGCCTGATGTAATTAACACATTTTAAGCCTGAGGCAAATAACACATTTAGAGCGTGAGGCAAATAACACATTTACAGCCTCATGTAATAAACACATTTACAGCCTGATGTAATAAACACATTTACAGCCTGATGTAATAAACACATTTATAATGTCCAATGTGAAAAACTACATCTTAGCCTGAGGCAAAAAACAAAGTTTCAGCCTGAGGCAAAGAACACATTTATAGCCTGAGGCAAATAACTAATGATGTAATAAACACATTTACAGGCTGATGTAATTGACACAATTATAGCCTGAGGCAAATAACTCATTATCAGCATGATGTAATAAACACATTTACAACCTGATGTAATAAACACATTTATATCCTCATGTAATAAACACATTTATATCCTGATGTAATAAAAACATTTACAGCCTGATGTATTAAACACATTTACAGCCTGATGTAAATGACACATTTAAAGCCTGAGGCAAATAACACATTAACGCTTGACATAATAAACACATTTAACGCCTGATGTAATAAACACATTTACAGCCTGATGTAATAAACACATTTATATCCTGATGTAATAAACACATTTATATCCTGATGTAATAAAAACATTTACAGCCTGATGTAATAAACACATTTATATCCTGATGTAATAAACACATTTATATCCTGATGTAATAAAAACATTTACAGCCTGATGTAATAAACACATTTATATCCTGATGTAATAAACACATTTATATCCTGATGTAATAAAAATATTTACAGCCTGATGTATTAAACACATTTACAGCCTGATGTAAATGACACATTTAAAGCCTGAGGCAAATGAAACATTAACAGGCTGACTTAATAAACACATGTACATCCTGTGCCAAATAACACATTTAAAGCCTGACGTAAAAAAACACATTTATAATGTCCGATGTAAAAAACTAATTCTTAGCCTAAGGCAAATAACATAGTTTCATCCTGACGCAAAGAACACATTTATAGCATGAGGCAAATAACTCATTATCAGCATGAGGTAATAAACACATTTACAACCTGATGTAATATACACACATTTATAATGTCCAATGTTAAAAAACTAATTCTTAGCCTGAGGCAAAAAACAAAGTTTCAGCCTGAGGCAAAGAACACATTTATAGCCTGAGGCAAATAACTCATTATCAACATGATGTAATAAACACATTTACAGCCTGATGTAATTGACACATTTATAGCCTGAGGCAAAGAACTCATTATCAGCATGATGTCATAAACACATTTACAACCTGATGTAATAAACACATTTACAGCCTGATGTAATAAACACATTTATAATGTCCAATGTGAAAAACTACATCTTAGCCTGAGGCAAAAAACAAAGTTTCAGCCTGAGGCAAAGAACACATTTACAGCCTGAGGCAAATAACTCATTATCAGCATGATGTAATAAACACATTTACAGGCTGATGTAATTGACACATTTATAGCCTGAGGCAAATAACTCATTATCAGCATGATGTAATAAACACATTTACAACCTGATGTAATAAACACATTTATATCCTGATGTAATAAACACATTTATATCCTGATGTAATAAAAACATTTACAGCCTGATGTATTAAACACATTTACAGCCTGATGTAAATGACACATTTAAAGCCTGAGGCAAATAACACATTAACGCTTGACATAATAAACACATTTAACGCCTGATGTAATAAACACATTTACAGCCTGATGTAATAAACACATTATATCCTGATGTAATAAACACATTTATATCCTGATGTAATAAAAACATTTACAGCCTGATGTAATAAACACATTTATATCCTGATGTAATAAACACATTTATATCCTGATGTAATAAAAAAATTTACAGCCTGATGTATTAAACACATTTACAGCCTGATGTAAATGACACATTTAAAGCCTGAGGCAAATGAAACATTTACAGGCTGACTTAATAAACACATGTACATCCTGTGCCAAATAACACATTTAAAGCCTGACGTAAAAAAACACATTTATAATGTCCGATGTAAAAAACTAATTCTTAGCCTAAGGCAAATAACATAGTTTCATCCTGACGCAAAGAACACATTTATAGCATGAGGCAAATAACTCATTATCAGCATGAGGTAATAAACACATTTACAACCTGATGTAATATACACACATTTATAATGTCCAATGTTAAAAAACTAATTCTTAGCCTGAGGCAAAAAACAAAGTTTCAGCCTGAGGCAAAGAACACATTTATAGCCTGAGGCAAATAACTCATTATCAACATGATGTAATAAACACATTTACAGCCTGATGTAATTGACACATTTATAGCCTGAGGCAAAGAACTCATTATCAGCATGATGTCATAAACACATTTACAACCTGATGTAATAAACACATTTACAGCCTGATGTAATAAACACATTTATAATGTCCAATGTGAAAAACTACATCTTAACCTGAGGCAAAAAACAAAGTTTCAGCCTGAGGCAAATAACACATTTAGAGCGTGAGGCAAATAACTCATTATCAGCATGATGTTATAAACACATTTACAGCCTTATGTAATTGACACAATTATAGCCTGAGGGAAATAACTCATTATCAGCATGATGTAATAAACACATTTACAACCTGATGTAATAAAAACATTTACAGCCTGATGTAATAAACACATTTATATCCTGATGTAATAAAAACATTTACAGCCTGATGTATTAAACACATTTACAGCCTGATGTAAATGACACATTTAAAGCCTGAGGCAAATAACACATTAACGCTTGACATAATAAACACATTTAACGCCTGATGTAATAAACACATTTACAGCCTGATGTAATAAACACATTTATATCCTGATGTAATAAACACATTTATATCCTGATGTAATATAAACATTTACAGCCTGATGTAATAAACACATTTATATCCTGATGTAATAAAAAAAATTTACAGCCTGATGTATTAAACACATTTACAGCCTGATGTAAATGACACATTTAAAGCCTGAGGCAAATGAAACATTTACAGGCTGACTTAATAAACACATGTACATCCTGTGCCAAATAACACATTTAAAGCCTGACGTAAAAAAACACATTTATAATGTCCGATGTAAAAAACTAATTCTTAGCCTAAGGCAAATAACATAGTTTCATCCTGACGCAAAGAACACATTTATAGCATGAGGCAAATAACTCATTATCAGCATGAGGTAATAAACACATTTACAACCTGATGTAATATACACACATTTATAATGTCCAATGTTAAAAAACTAATTCTTAGCCTGAGGCAAAAAACAAAGTTTCAGCCTGAGGCAAAGAACACATTTATAGCCTGAGGCAAATAACTCATTATCAACATGATGTAATAAACACATTTACAGCCTGATGTAATTGACACATTTATAGCCTGAGGCAAAGAACTCATTATCAGCATGATGTCATAAACACATTTACAACCTGATGTAATAAACACATTTACAGCCTGATGTAATAAACACATTTATAATGTCCAATGTGAAAAACTACATCTTAGCCTTAGGCAAAAAACAAAGTTTCAGCCTGAGGCAAAGAACACATTTATAGCCTGAGGCAAATAACTCATTATCAGCATGATGTAATAAACACATTTACAGCCTGATGTAATTGACACATTTATAGCCTGAGGCAAATAACTCATTATCAGCATGATGTAATAAACACATTTACAACCTGATGTAATAAACACATTTATATCCTCATGTAATAAACACATTTATATCCTGATGTAATAAAAACATTTACAGCCTGATGTATTAAACACATTTACAGCCTGATGTAAATGACACATTTAAAGCCTGAGGCAAATAACACATTAACGCTTGACATAATAAACACATTTAACGCCTGATGTAATAAACACATTTACAGCCTGATGTAATAAACACATTTATATCCTGATGTAATAAACACATTTATATCCTGATGTAATATAAACATTTACAGCCTGATGTAATAAACACATTTATATCCTGATGTAATAAACACATTTATATCCTGATGTAATAAAAAAAATTTACAGCCTGATGTATTAAACACATTTACAGCCTGATGTAAATGACACATTTAAAGCCTGAGGCAAATGAAACATTTACAGGCTGACTTAATAAACACATGTACATCCTGTGCCAAATAACACATTTAAAGCCTGACGTAAAAAAACACATTTATAATGTCCGATGTAAAAAACTAATTCTTAGCCTAAGGCAAATAACATAGTTTCATCCTGACGCAAAGAACACATTTATAGCATGAGGCAAATAACTCATTATCAGCATGAGGTAATAAACACATTTACAGCCTGATGTAATGAACACATTTGAAGCCGGATGTAATTAACACATTTAAAGCCTGAGACGAATAACTCATTTACAACCTGATATAATAAACACATTTACAGCCTGATGTAATAAATACATTTACAGCCTGATGTAATTAACACATTTAAAGCCTGAGGCAAATAACTCATTATCAGCATGATGTAATAAACACATTTAAAGCCTGAGGCAAATAACTCATTATCAGCATGATGTAATAAACACATTTACAACCTGATGTAATAAACACATTTACAGCCTGATGTAATAAACACATTTAAATTGTCCAATGTAAAAAACTAATTCTTAACCTTAAGGCAAATAACATTGTTTCAGCCTGAGGCAAAGAACACATTTATATCCTGAGGCAAATAACTCATTATCAGCATGACGTAATAAACACATTTACAACCTGTTGTAATAAACACATTTATAATGTCCAATGTGAAAAACTAATTCTTAGCCTGAGGCAAAAAACAAAGTTTCAGCCTGAGGCAAAAAACACATTTATAGCCTGAGGCAAATAACTCATTATCAGCATGATGTAATAAACACATTTACAACCTGATGTAATAAACACATTTACAGCCTGATGTAATAAACACATTTATAATGTCCAATGTAAAAAACTAATTCTTAGCCTGAGGCAAAAAACAAAGTTTCAGCCTGAGGCAAAGAACACATTTATAGCCTGAGGCAAATAACTCATTATCAGCATGATGTAATAAACACATTTACAGCCTGATGTAATTGACACATTTACAGCCTGATGTAATTGACACATTTAAAGCCTGAGGCAAATAACACATTTAGAGCGTGCGGCAAATAACACATTTAGAGCGTGAGGCAAATAACACATTAAAGCCTGACATAATAAACACATTTACAGCCTGATATAATTACACATTTGAAGCCTGGTGTAATAAACACATTTACAGCCTGATGTAAAAAACACATTTATATCCTGATGTAATAAACACATTTACAGCCTGATGTAATTAACACATTTAAAGCCTGATGTAATAAACACATTTACAGCCTGATGTAAAAAACACATTTACAGCCTGATGTAAAAAACACATTTATATCCTGATGTAATAAACACAATTATATCCTGATGTAATAAAAACATTTACAGCTTGATGTATTAAACACATTTACAGCCTGATGTAATTGACACATTTAAAGCCTGAGGCAAATGAAACATTTAAATCCTGACTTAATAAACACATTTACATCCTGAGCAAAATATCACATTTAAAGCCTGACGTAATAAACACATTTATAATGTCCGATGTAAAAAAATAATTCTTAGCCTTAAGGCAAATAACATAGTTTCAGCCTGAGTCAAAGAACACATTTATAGCCTGAGGCAAATAACTAATGTATCACCATGAGGTAATAAACACATTTACAGCCTGATGTATTAAACACATTTACAGCCTGATGTAATAAACACATTTACAGCCTGATGTATTAAACACATTTACAGCCTGATGTATTAAACACGTTTACAGCCTGATGTAATAAACACATTTACAGCCTGATGTATTAAACACGTTTCTATCCTGATGTAATAAAGACATTTACAGCCTGATGTAATAAACACATTTACAGCCTGATGTATTAAACACGTTTCTATCCTGATGTAATAAACACATTTACAGCCTGATGTAATAAACACATTTATAATGTCCGATGTAAAAAACTAATTCTTAGCCTAAGGCAAATAACATAGTTTCAGCCTGAGGCAAAGAACACATTTATAGCCTGAGGCAAATAACTCATTATCAACATGATGTAATAAACACATTTACAACCTAATGTAATAAACACATTTACAGCCTGATGTAATTAACACATTTAAAGCCTGAGGCAAAAAACACATTTATATCCTGATGTAATAAACACAATTCTATCCTAATGTAATAAAAACATTTACAGCCTGACTTAATAAACACATTTACATCCTGAGGCAAATAACACATTTACAGCCTGATGTAAAAAAACACATTTATAATGTGCGATGTAAAAAACTAATTCTTATCCTAAGGCAAATAACATAGTTTCAGCCTGACGCAAAGAACACATCAGGTGTGGGTACGCTGCCCTTGATGTGTGTACACACTCATATATGGCCTGTAAGATCTGAGTAAGACATGTCTTAGGAGCACAATATTTGAGGAATGTCAACAAGGTCGTACGACCTGAGTTGTGTAAGAGAAAGAGCCATCCTGTTGTAAGATCACCCCTCTAGTTAGAGGAGGGGCCTTATGTATGTTATTAAAAAACCGAGAATGATCAGACCAGACACCGGTAAGAATTATATGAAATACCTAATGGAAGAAGATAAAAGAAAATAGACTAACTGAGAAAAGGGCCAGGGGGAGTGTCCCCAAGCCCCAAAACAGTATAAAAGGAGAGGGCATTTTGTACATCTTCAGATTTAGCCCGGGCTACTTCTCATGCATGGTACTATTGTAACTCTACAATAAACCAGCATTAAGACTTGGACGCCAGCTGTTTCTGTCTCATTATTGCTCCGTGGAGACTTCTCATCAGTAACTTACTATCACAGAAATTAGGCTTATTTTTAAGGTTATAGTTAAATAATATGACGTTGAGAAAATCCACTACACTGGCTGGTTCTGTTGAACAAACGTTCGACAAATAAAAGCCAAAGAAAAGAAGGAAGTTGTCGTTGAGTTGTTCCACTCCACCCCGCTGTCGGTCAAGCCTTTTTCGAGTTTGGGCAGGCTTTAATTCGATGACCCCAGATAACTTGACAGCTGCATACACACACTTATTTACACATATAAATACATACATATACAAAAATATAATATTAAAAATATTATTAATAATAATATAAATAATAGTAGTGAAAAAATAAGAATAATTTACATACCTCTTTCCTTTGAATAGCTATTCTAAACTTTAAAATAGTTTACTTTAAAAAAGTTATTCCTACAATTCAATTGTTGGTTCCTATCCTCACCAGTCATCACCCCAAAATCCCCCCCACCCTAGGCCAACCCTAGCCCCCCAGAGAAGCGACTGCAGCCAATCCAACCAACAGAAGGGGTGGGAGGAACCAGTGGCTGCTGGCCCCACACCTTCTCTTGTCTGTATATTACCCATCTCTGTGAATTAAAAACCTTTCATCCAATGGAGAGGGACCAAGGCTGCAGAAACCAGCAGCAAAGAAAATTATATTCTTTGTTATATATTCATCAGATTACAAAATCCCCTTCAAGACAGGACATCTTTAAGGAGAGATGTACAAATATCTGTGGTGATGTGCTTCTGATCCTGATTTTTCCTTGTGAATCTGATAGGGTTAAAACTTTAACACACTCTTTGTTTAATCTCACTGTTATTTTACGCTCTGTATACTGCTTGTCTTATAAGATAATTATACACATCAGAGAATATATCTTGTACAAGTTGCTTATCTCCATGTCATCTGTGACCTCCTTATTTTCAATAAAAGCCTCAAGAGGCCATCAGAAGGGGGGCGCGGACAGAGAAAAGAGCAGCTGAGATGTGGCTGTTTCTCTGTCCGTCCTCCGTGTTGATGAATGAAAACTTACTGACTTGTCTTTTTTCTTTATTGTCTGTTTAATAAATGTTAGGTCGTTTAAACCTGACAGAATCTTAGATTTAGGTTGGAGCAAGACTTTCTAATGCTTTGAAGGTGATCAGTAGGATTTTGAAATCAATATTAAATTCATGTGGGCCAGTGAAGGGAAGAGAGTACAGAGGAGATGATAATTTATTAGTATTATTTTATCACCTATTATTGAGACGGGATAGGCTCCGGCAGACTCCTGTGAGCATGCAAAGGATTAAAACAGGTATAGAAAATGGATTATAATTAACAGTACAATTTCAAAAAGGTCCTCACACCCTCAGTGCTCGAGCCCTAATAAATGAAGAGAAAAACCAGAGCCAAAGACAGAAGATAGGCTGAAGTACGGAAGAATAACCTCAAAGGAGGAAGATCAGTAGAAGAGAAAAAGGTGGTAGAGAAAGATCGGCTGAAGAAAGGAACTCTGTATAGAAGAGAGGAGGATGAGTTGAAGATTTTAGCCAAATATCTGGCAGAATTGTGTCTGAAAGCCATTAACTGAAGGAGTGAACCACAAAGTTCCCTACCTTTTGCCTGAATGAGTAACAAGAAAGAGTAGGATTAGCAAAAAACAGTACAGAGAAAAGTAGTTTAAAGTATTGTTAGGTATATGTATTACATTACATTGTATAACACACATTATTTGGTCATTTGCGTCCAAGATGGCGGCGCATGTACACGCTGCGGCTTCTCTCTCTCCCGACGGTGCGCCGTTTTCGTGTTTTTCCCCCGGGGGGTTCTGCTCGACATTGGAAACAGCTACACTGTCGATCTGAACTCGCCGAACAACTTCGGGACCGCCGCCTGCTCTGGGAACCACTGCTGCCGCCGACCCCCACGCCTGAACCCCCGCCGCAATGGAAGCGCCACAAGAGGCGCCACAGGAAGCAGAAGAGGGGTAAGCGAGCCGGTATCCGGACGAGACTGGCGGAGAACCCGAACAAACCGACGGTCCCCTCCATCGTGTTGGCCAACGTTCGTTCGCTGGACAACAAACTGGACCACATCCGGTTACTCTGCTCCACCGAGAGGACCGTGAGAGAGAGCTGTGTTTTTGTGTTCACGGAAACATGGCTCAACGACAGCATACCGGACCACGCCATCCAGCTCGACCAGCTGACCTGCTACCGGGCGGACCGAGCACACACCGAGGCAGGTAAGGGCTGCGGCGGCCTTTGTGTCTTCCTCCGTGATGCCTGGTGTAGAGATGCTGTGGTGGTCTGCAAACACTGCTCACCCCTGGCGGAGTTTATGATAATTAAATGTCGTCCTTTCTATCTACCGCGCGAATACTCGGTCATACTACTCACTGCTGTTTACATCCCCCCCAGCCCCTCCACCAACACCAGGAGAGAGGCGCTGACCGACCTGTACCAGCGGATCAGCGAGCAGCAGACAGCCCACCCTGAGGCCTTCCTCATCCTGGCGGGGGACTTCAACCACGCAGACCCAAGGACCATCTTTTCAAATCTTCACCACCACATCAAGTTCCCCACGCGAGGAGACAACATTCTGGACCAAGTCTACACCAACAACAAGACAGCCTACAAATCCCACCCCCTCCCCCACCTCGGTGCCTCAGACCACATCACTGTCATGCTACTGCCAGCATACAGGCCACTGGTTAAAGTTGTCAGACCAGTCTGGAAGCAGGTCCGGGTGTGGCCAGAGGGGTCCACAGAGGCACTTCGAGACTGCTTCAACACCACAGACTGGAGCATGTTCAGAGAAGCTGCCACCACTAACAACACCACAGACCTCCAGGAGTACACGGAGCCCACATCCAGCACCATCACACTGAGCACAGGGGCCCCCCAGGCATGTGTGCTGAGCCCCCTCCTCTTCACCCTGCTGACCCACGACTGCACACCGATGCACAGCTCCAACCTCTTCATAAAGTTTGCGGACGACACGACTGTGGTGGGTCTCATCAACAACAACGATGAGTCAAACTACAGGAGTGAAGTGAGCCGCCTGGCTGAGTGGTGCAGCGACAACAATCTCTCCCTGAACGTGGAGAAGACCAAGGAGATTGTTGCTGACTTCAGGAGACAACACACCCAGCATGCTCCTCTGAACATCAACGGTGCCACTGTGGAGATGGTGAGCAGCACCAAGTTCCTGGGTGTCCTGGGTTATCGGCAGTCCCTGAGCTCTGCGCTCATTTGACAAAATAGTAAAAGCCACATTGCCAAGTGATATATTCTGAAAGCTAAGAAAAATTGTGAAATAGTAAAGGTAAGAAGAAGCTGGTGATTTTCTACCTGTCCTAAACTGTACTGACTTATTTGTTGTGGCACTCCTGCTGCACTGAAACAGACCAGAAGCAGCTGTGCACTGTGCAGACCAACTTCCTCTGCTCACTGGAGGATATACATTAGAGATTCAGAAAACCTTTGTCCCCAGGGGGCAATTTAAAGACCTCCTGCAGCTTCAGCTGTATAAAAATTAACATTATAGAGGATCAGAGACAGCTCACATTCTGGCTTACTGATGCCTTCTAACTAGTATAACAGGTTGATCATATCCCAGACGAGTTGCTTCAGAAACAGCTTCCTTCTCAACGCTGTAGTAAAACTAAACTCATGCTGACCTAATATCAAAACCACCTTTCCACCCATCAACACCACTGGAAATATAAACAAAGAACCTTCTTTCTTAAAGCAAAGCTGGGGGTTCTGTGATGTTCCACCCCAAACAGCACATCTTTAATGCACTAAATGCTTAAAGAACATTTTGATAGCCAAATCTTATATATTTTAAAATATGTTCCTAATTATTTTTTTTATGTCCATGTAATTCATATCCATATATTGCTTATCTTCAGATATCTTTTAGTACTGTTAGACTACAGGTATCCCAGTGTCACAGTGGCAGGGTAAAGGCCCAACCTACTTAATGAAGAACAATATGAGCTATTAAAAGACAAACCATGTACATACTATATAACATAACATCTAAATCACAAACTGAATTATCATTTTGCAAGCTTTAAAACGCAATTTTTTCAGAATGTATTTGTAATTACATTAAACACTTTCGGTAATGTTTCTTTTTTTATTATTTTATCACTGAAGAGAAAAAGAAGCTAAATATTTATCATTTTATTGTCATTTCAAATAACAAAGGAGATAGCCAAGAGCATAAATTAATGTTATTTAGTTATTCATTATTTTTATATATTTTGTTTGTTTTTGACAGCAAAATATCTTATTTCATGCATGCACACACGTACCCACATGCACACACTACCCACATGCACACACGTACCCACATGCACACACTACCCACATGCACACGGGATATTTTCTCCCATATAAAAAGGGGGGGGTTCTTAGTTCAACACTGCCCTCTAGTGACAATTTCCTAGTACAACGAATATCAGAACCTTGTCCCAATTCTCACCAATTATTCATCCACATTTACTTCTTTACAAAGGTATAAATGACATCATAAACTAAGTGTGAGCACTGGGTGTTGTGGGAAAGATGTAAAACAGATTCCAGTTATTCTAACCTTTTTTTTTTTCCCCTTTTTTTTTTTCTAACCTTTAGGAGCTTTACATGTGTTGCCAACTATCAAATTTGCATTAATTAGTACATTAGTACAGAACATTTTTGTGTTAATTGTCTCTTCAATACTGTTTGATATAGAAACAGTAGTATTAAAGTACACATAACATTGACAAGACTGAAAGAGAGATAAATCAAGACAATAGGGCTAAATAAAGGGACATGAACAAAAATAAATAAATGAGTAAGTATTTAAGAAAGATTAACTTATTCCATCTCCTTTCTATACCCACTTAATCCTGTACAGGGTCACCAGGTCTGCCGGCACCTATCCCAGCTCATTACAGGGGCATTACAGGCAGGCGCACATCCTGGACAGGCCACCAGGGTATTGCAGGGCCGCACATTTACTGTATAGACTGTGGAGGAGAGCTGGAGAACCCAGAGAGAACCCATGCAAGCACAAGGAGGACATGCAACCTCCACACAGGAAGACTCCTGTGACTCCTGTGCTGTGCTAAACACTGAGCCACCGTGCTGCCCAGAGTAGATTATTTTGCATTTGAAAAGTACATTATCAATATTTTTCTGGCAGTTTTTTGTTGAGCAAGTTGAATTATAGATGAATTCACCATTATTGGAGCAGGCATGGGTCAGTGTAAGAGGACCCACCTAGCAGTCGAAAATAGCATGGGAAGTCCCTGCACAACACATTACCCCAGCATGCTAGTTGCTGTGCATATGTCATAAAGAAATAAAGACTTTAAGCATAAAATAAGGAGTGTTGCACAGTCTGAATGTGTGTGTGTGTATATTTGCGTGTAAAGTAGAATACAGGACAGTAAAAGATTCAAAGGAACTGGTATTTGGACCTTAAAAGACCTCTGGCATAGAGAATAACACTTACATGTTCCAACCTCTGCCGGCTGAATTCTTAGTACAATTTAGTATTCATTGTTTAGCTTTTAAATTGATTTATTTTATTAATTAAAGAAAAAAAACTGTGTATTACTCCTTCCTATCAAATTTGTTCTCATTAATTACCAGTTTACATTTTGCTCCTCTCCACTGCTTCTCATCACTATAGTTGCTAAGATTGACAGTATTGACTTTGGTTTGGACAAAATGAATACTGTACTACATAGTACATGCAGTACAGGTACTGGTGCAACCTAACAAACAGTTACACACTCCTTCTCACAGTCCTCAGAGTGAGACACAGGCTGTGTGTGTGGAGGGTGTAACAGAACAACACATTTCTTCACCGAGATGAGACAAAATCATACTACTGGGGTATATGGTAACCAACAAAACACTTTTTACTTTAGACTTTATACAGACTCTTCTTTTTCTCAAGACTTTTCTTCCTTTTGGGATGGATGTGAGGGTGGACAGGGGGGATAGGGCATTTTCATGTTGCTAAAGTGTTCCTTTATTCCTTTTAAGGGTTATTGGGCTGAACATGGTGCAGCATTTGTAAAGCAGCTCAGTTAAACATAACAGCAACATTTCTCACATTTAGAATCAATGTTTAAACAAAGTGGTAAGAATTTTTGAAAGTAACAATATTTCTAAATTAAAAAATATGTTTAATAGTTAAATCTAAATATATAATGTTACTCCAAAATGTTAAATCTAAATGTTAATTACAAATGTTAAATGTAAATCAATATATGTATATGTATATATGGGCGAAACTACATATTTAGCTAATATGCAAATATATACTGTCAGGAACCAAAAATACAAAAATAAAAGCAATGATTGTCATAACTAATCTTTGTGTGTGTGTGTGTGTGTGTGTGTGTGTGTGTGTGTGTGTGTGTGTGTGTGTGTGTGTGTGTGTGTGTGTGTGCAGAACAGAAATCAAAGACCAAATACGAATCTGCACAAACCGAACTATACAAAGGCCACAGAATATGTCAGAGACAAGACATGCGCCTGGCCATCAGTCAGGTCCCAGATTAATATTTTCCATCACAATAAGTCCTGCACTCTCCATCGAAGGGACACTGAAAACTCCGAGTACACATCCAATGAAATAACTCCAAACATATTTTGTTTCTGGTATAAGCTTTTATTTTGGTACTTACTGTTACTGGTGGTATAAATGTGCCTATTAAGTAAATATTAAGTTCCCCTGGAAACATTTAGATTTAATTTGGATTTAACATTAGTATTTTGTCCTCTTATGCCTACCAGTCACAACATTTAGGAGTAACATTTATGTTAAATGTAACTATGTTAAATCTAAATTAACAAGTATTATTGAAAGTGTGTTAAAAAATTTGATAAAAATTGCCATAAGCATTCAAATGGTTATATTTGCAGTGAAAAGATGACCAGGATTCAGCTGCTACAAGGAAAATAGATCTGTATTTATCAGTCTCTCATCTGAACATAGTGTAACTTGGGTTGGTTTGAGTGTGTCATAAGAAACATCATGACAGATTGATTTAAGGAACATTTGTTAAAAAGCTGAAATAAACAGTTATTTATGCATATATGTAGGAGTCAAGGAGAAAACGAACTTAATAAGGTGATAACTTGTAAGACAATCTACACTGAGCTGCTTAAAGTCAGAGAATGAAAAAGAGGACACAGGAGGAGAAAAGACAGCGAGAGAGCTTCTCCGACCAACACCTGATATAAAAAGGAAAAATAATTTTGATGAAGTCGGTTCTTAGAGGAGATAAAACTAATGCAACTAACCAAAAATTGATGGTTAACTTTAAAGAAAAGAATTGATCTTGGCTTCCTGGGTTCTGCTTTAAGTCACCAACCAATGCACGAGACAACCCGCCTTACCACAGCCGCAGGTCTGCTGGACCACAGGGGTTCCAGGCTCGCTGAATGGACAGCTGTCTCCGGTGGGTATCCGGGGTCAGGTGTCCTTTCTTGGCAATGTTCCAGTTGGCCTGCCAGCAGGTTGACTGAGCCCTTTTTGGTGTGCCTTGGGTCCTTGGCTCAGGTGGCTCGCTGTTGATGAGCGGGGTTCTAGGCAGCACTCTTGGAGTTGAGACCCATATCTTGCCTTGCTAAGGTGTTGGAGCAGTGCAAACCCTAAGGAAGGCCAAGAGATATAAAAAAAAAAAAAGGATATCTATCTACATAAAGAATAGAAAAGAGTGCAGCTTTTTTTGGCAGCAATGGAAATGATAATACTTACTTAACCTCCAACAACATCAGAAATGGCAAAAAATGTAACAGAATGCAAAAGTAAATGACACTCTCACACTGAAAGATGCATCAAACAATGAGTGGAAGGTAGCTGGAGTAGTTGAAGTCTACCCAAGTGCAGATGGGTTAGTGTGACAGCTGAAACTACAAGTCATTGACAAGGGAACACACCAAATGAGTGTACCTTTAGAGACCAGTCACACAGTAATGACCTGACTCGTGTTTTCTGCAGTGTCTGCTGAC
>JABWDQ010000184.1:4024156-4081656 GCA_014839995.1 Xenentodon cancila | reverse complement strand
AGGTCCTGACCCGTCCGCAATAAAGCCAAATCATCCACATGTCTGTTAGACCACATCCCTACTTGACTAGTCAAAAAAATGTTTTCTCTCTTTTTGGTACAACAATACTGGACCAGATTAACCAGTTCCTTAAATTAAACTTTTACTCTACAAACCCTCTCTTGACCCAGATATTTTATCTAATTGTAGACCGATTTCCAACCTTCCATTTATCTCTAAAATTCTGGAAAAGGTCGTTGCAGCAGCTGTGTGACCATTTGTATAGAAATGATCTATTAGAAGTTCTTCATTCAGGGTTCAGATGCATCATAGACCAGAAACAGCACTGGTTCCAGTCTCCAATGACCTTCTTATGGTCTCAGATAATGGGTTAGTGTCCATACTGGTTCTGCTGGACCTCAGATGATGGGTTAGTGTCCATACTGGTTCTGCTGGACCTCCAGTAATGGATTAGTGTCCATGCTGGTTCTGCTGGACCTCAGATACTGGATTAGTGTCCATACTGGTTCTGTTGGACCTCCAGTAATGGATTAGTGTTCATACTGGTTCTGCTGGACCTCGGATAATGGGTTAGTGTCCATGCTGGTTCTGTTGGACCTCAGATAATGGGTTAGTGTCCATACTGGTTCTGCTGGACCTCCAGTAATGGATTAGTGTCCATGCTGGTTCTGCTGGACCCCAGATAATGGATTAGTGTCCATGCTGGTTCTGCTGGACCCCAGATAATGGATTAGTGTCCATGCTGGTTCTGTTGGACCTCAGATAATGGATTAGTGTCCATGCTGGTTCTGCTGGACCTCAGATAATGGATTAGTGTCCATGCTGGTTCTGTTGGACCTCAGATAATGGATTAGTGTCCATGCTGGTTCTGCTGGACCTCAGATAATGGATTAGTGTCCATGCTGGTTCTGTTGGACCTCAGATAATGGGTTAGTGTCCATACTGGTTCTGCTGGACCTCAGATAATGGGTTAGTGTCCATACTGGTTCTGCTGGACCTCAAATAATGGATTAGTGTCCATACTGGTTCTGCTGGACCTCAGATAATGGGTTAGTGTCCATACTGGTTCTGTTGGACCTCAGATAATGGATTAGTGTCCATACTGGTTCTGCTGGACCTCAGATAATGGGTTAGTGTCCATACTGGTTCTGCTGGACCTCAGATAATGGATTAGTGTCCATACTGGTTCTGCTGGACCTCAAATAATGGATTAGTGTCCATACTGGTTCTGCTGGACCTCAGATAATGGGTTAGTGTCCATACTGGTTCTGTTGGACCTCAGATAATGGGTTAGTGTCCATACTGGTTCTGCTGGACCTCAGATAATGGATTAATGTCCATACTGGTTCTGCTGGACCTCAGATAATGGATTAGTGTCCATGCTGGTTCTGTTGGACCTCAGATAATGGATTAGTGTCCATGCTGGTTCTGCTGGACCTCAGATAATGGATTAGTGTCCACACTGGTTCTGCTGGTCCTCAGATAATGGATTAGTGTCCACAGTGGTTCTGCTGGACCTCAGATAATGGGTTAGTGTCCACACTGGTTCTGCTGGACCTCAGATAATGGATTAGTGTCCATACTGGTTCTGCTGGACCTCAGATAATGGGTTAGTGTCCATACTGGTTCTGCTGGACCTCAGATAATGGGTTAGTGTCCATACTGGTTCTGCTGGACCTCAGATAATGGGTTAGTGTCCATGCTGGTTCTGTTGGACCTCAGATAATGGGTTAGTGTCCATGCTGGTTCTGCTGGACCTCAGATAATGGATTAGTGTCCATATTGGTTCTGCTGGACCTCAGATAATGGATTAGTGTCCACACTGGTTCTGCTGGTCCTCAGATAATGGATTAGTGTCCACACTGGTTCTGCTGGACCTCAGATAATGGGTTAGTGTCCATACTGGTTCTGTTGGACCTCAGATAATGGGTTAGTGTCCATACTGGTTCTGCTGGACCTCAGATACTGGATTAACGTCCATACTGGTTCTGCTGGACCTCAGATAATGGGTTAGTGTCCATGCTGGTTCTGTTGGACCTCAGATAATGGATTAGTGTCCATATTGGATCTGCTGGACCTCAGATAATGGATTAGTGTCCATACTGGTTCTGCTGGACCTCAGATAATGGATTAGTGTCCACACTGGTTCTGCTGGTCCTCAGATAATGGATTAGTGTCCACACTGGTTCTGCTGGTCCTCAGATAATGGATTAGTGTCCACACTGGTTCTGCTGGTCCTCAGATACTGGATTAGTGTCCATACTGGTTCTGCTGGACCTCAGTACTGCTTTTGATACAATAGATCACAACATTTTACTGCATTTTACTGAGACTAGAGTATGTTGTTGGGATTAAAGGGACAGCTCTAGGTTGGTTTAAATCAGATCTAGAATACCACTGCTCATTCATTTCAATTCAATTTTATTTAATAGCGTCTTTTACAACACAAGTTGTCTCTAGGATCTCTCCAGAGACCCAGAACATGACCCTGATCAATTATAACATAAACAACGGCAGGTAAAAACTCCCCCAGTGTGAGAAAAACCTTAAACCAAACAGTGGCAGGAAAAACTTCCCTTTAAGAGGGAAGAAACCTGGATCAGGACCTGGATCATGAGGGGGGACCCTCCTGCCGAAGACCAGCCAGGTAGAACAGAAAAAGGGAGATCAGAAAGAGAGAATAAAGAACAGCGAGAGGATAGACACAAACACACTGTCAAAGGTACAAAGGAAAATATATATTAGTATAATTATCCATCAGCAGCAGAACTAAGACTTCCATGTTTATATGACTGATACCTGGTTAGTTGGTGGACTACAGAGACCACTATCTAAACAGGTGTAGACAGCAGACACTGAGGTGGTCAGAGGTGGGACTGCAGGTCAGGATGTCAGCAGGTCTCCAACAGAGACGTCTACACAGACAGGTGGAGGTAACACTGGGGTGGTCAGAGGTGGGACTGCAGGTCAGTGGATCATGTTGGTGTCCCCCTGCAGCAGGTCTACAGCAGCAGATCCAGATGAAGCTGTGTTGAAGACCAGCTGCTCCAGTCTGGTCCTGCAGCTGCAGCTGGGACTACTGGTCCTGACACACTAACGTTTGCTCCAAACTATATACTTTACTAAACTCATGGTGGCACCTTGCTGCAGTAGCTCTTGATTGTTTTTTTTGTTGTTGTTTTTTTTATCCAAGTTTGGATGCGGTGCTACTTGAAAGATAACCTTCAAGTAGCTTTTCTATTTTTTTAACACCTTTATGATTACCTGAGCAACAAATGAGTTGTTCACAATTGGGAGCAGCTAATCGACATCAAGATGTCAAATTATACCCAGGACCGAGGCCCCAAATCCACCACAAGTTGTAGAGATGTCATGGATGCTGAGAGAGGAGGTTTACACAGTCCTTCCCAACGTGATCAGCGGTATTGTCTGGTCTCTTGCATATGGATGAGCTTGAAGCACTGACGAGGACGAATCTGGAGTTTCATCAAAGCCGCAGCATGTGTTTCACCGAGATGTGGCTGCAGGAGCAGATGCCTGACTTCAGCATCTCTCTACCTGACTTTTAGACGATACAGACAGAGACGTGAAGAGAAGTGGACAAAGCAGGGGCCGTGGACGTGAAGCCGATGGTGTAGTCCAGGACATGCTGCGGTGAAACATCGCTTCTGCAGCTGGACATTGAACTGTTAGCTGTGAGCTTCTGCCCTTATTAGAGTTCACAAGAGAGTTCACCACTTTACATCCCCCGCCGACGGGACAGCTGCTGCGTGCTGCTGTTGCTAAGATACGGACACAACAACCCAGCACGTTTCTCGCCATCGCCGGCGATTACAACCAGGTCTCTCTGTTTTAGCAATGCTCTGGTGGAACGCTTGACAAACAGTCCTGCACAATATCCCAAAAAGCTGGTCAAAATTGTCTTATTTTAAGCAGAAAAAAAATCTTTGTCTCTGGGATAAGATAAAATATTCTTGGGTAGTATTCGTAATACTAGCAAAAAGGTCTAAAGTAGTCTTTTAGTCCTTTCTTACATAGAAATGAGTTTTTGCAGTGAAGAAACAAAACATTGGATTTGTTTTATGAAAGGATTAGTGATGCATACCGCTCCTCTGCACGACCTGCTCTCGTCAGGATACAGCAGAATCTGCTGGTTCGCTCCTCCACCTACAAATGCACCGTCCAGAGAAACCTGGGACCAAAAGGACTATGAGGAGGTGGTCACAGGAAGCCGAATGAACTCTGCAGGGCTGTTTGGAGGCTGCAGACTGGGATGCTCTCTGTGAGCCACGTGGAGGTGACATCAGTGACTGACTATATCAATTCTGAGTGGACACCATCATCACCACCAGAACCGTGAAGGGCTTCCCCATTAATAAGGCCTGGATCAACACTGACCTGGATATGAACTGAACACATTCTTCAACAGGTTCAGTTCAGAAACAGTCCCAGCATCCTCTTCTCCTGGCCCCGGACAAACGGTCCTCCCATCCTTCCTCCCACAGCTTCCTTGTCACACCTCAGCTGTCTCATGTTTCACCTCAGTCATGGATCTTGCTGCTGCTCCATTGTTGTATCCCACCACATCAGGAGTGGCACTTTGAACAGGAACAAGGCTGCGGGTCCAGATGACGTCAGCCACAGAGTCCTGAATGCCTGTTTGGACCAGCTATGTGAGATTCTGCAGCACCTCTCCAACCTGACTGAATCAGGAGAAGGTTCCAGACCAGGTGATCAGCACCACAATGACTGTACTCTCACCATTCCTCGTCATACTGTACACCTCAGACAAAGGAGATGATTGTGGTTTTTAGGAGAGCCAGGATTAGGTTGAATACTTTTCCATCACAGGAGAAGAAGTGGAGGTGGTGGAGGACTATCAATACCTCTGAGTTCACTTGGACAGTAGGCTGGACTGGAGATACACCATTGATAGTGTGTAAAGAAAGGACAGAGCAACTTTACTTCTTAAGGAAGCTTAGGTCCTTCAGCGTTTGCTGGAAGATGTTGAATACTTTCAATATGTCTTATTATTTCGATTGTATAAGAACTACAAGTAAACCTGCACTCTGAGTGGAGAACCCTCTTAGGAAAATAAGGCACTATCAGGTCTTGGCCATCAATGACTTTATATGCAAACAACAGACTTTTGAACTTAATTCTAAATGTATGGAGCGTCAGTGGAGGAAGGCCAACACAGGAGAGACATGAGCTCTGTTGCCGATTCCTGTAAGCATTCGCGCTGCTGCATTTTGGATCCTGAAAAGCTGTGTGGGGTGGGCGAGAAACCAGCTTCTCATTCTGTCTGTGGAGCAGGACAGTGACAGCAGCCTGCCGCTGAAGCCGCTCCTCTGCTGAGAAAAGACGCTGCGCAGTAGATGATGTGAATCGTCCACGACAGACGGGAACTTGTTCAGGGCCCATCACCCTGCCACAGATGTCCACTGGTTACTGCCACCAACATCCTCATAACGGACTGTCCCAGGTCCTCCGGAGCAACGGCCATGGCCTTAAGGGAGGGGTGAGGGGAGCGTTCTTAGATTTGATGCTACCTCCCCAGCACACTGCAGCACAGAAAAAGTTAATTTCAATACAAAAAATACTTTATTAATCCCCAGAGTGAAATTCATTATTGCAGTATTCATTTTAGTATCTTCAAAGAGTCGTAGTGGTTTATAGCTGTGGGCAGGAAGGCTCTCCAGGATCAGTCTGCGATGCCGTGGATTAGAAGAAGCCTCTGACTGAAGACTCTATTGCTGAATCACTGTCTTGTTTTCTTTCCTCTCCTTCTCTTTCCCTTCTTCAGCTCAATCCACAGTCATAAATAAGACGTATCCATAAGTATAATTGTGCTCCATTGTTCTTGTAGTTTGTTGTGCAGGTCAGTCCCTTCTTTTCCTCTTCTGTACATGTTGGCAGACCAGAGCTTCCAGAGCTGCTTGCTGCCCTGCAGTCCCACCTCTGACCATCCCAGTGTTACCTCCACCTGCCTGTGTAGATGTCTCTGTTGGAGACCTGCTGACATCCTGACCTGCAGTCCCCCCTCTGACCACCTCAGTGTCTGCTGTCTACACCTGTTTAGATAGTCGTCTCTGTAGTCCACCAACTAACCATGTTTTAGTCATATATACATAGACCTTTTAATTCTTCAGCTAATGGATAATGACCACTACTTTATTTTGTCTTACATAATATTGACAGTATATCTGTGCCTCTCCTCTCTCTTTCCTATCTTCATCCTTTTTTCTTCCTCTGTCCGGCTGACATTCGGCAGGAGGGTCCCCCTCATGATCCAGGTCCTGGTCAAGGTTTCTCCCCTCTTAAAAGGGAGTTTTTCCTGGAC
The DNA here is from genome assembly GCA_014839995.1 of Xenentodon cancila. NCBI lineage: Eukaryota > Metazoa > Chordata > Actinopteri > Beloniformes > Belonidae > Xenentodon > Xenentodon cancila. Next base: position 4,075,313 of record JABWDQ010000184.1, on the reverse strand, counting down.
TGTTTGCTTTAGGGGTTTTCTCCTGTTATTGCAGTTTATTTGACTTATTATTGCTTATTTATTTTGCTCAGGGGTCATGTTCTGCTTAGAGACATCTGCCAGAGACAATTATTTTTGTAAAATGCACTATATAAATAAAATTAAATTGAAAATGAATAGTGCATCTTCGGTGCATCTTCAGTGGGACCTGAATGACAATAAAGGACTCTAAAGCTGCATCTGAGTAATGGGAATACGGCTCTAATCAAAAGGAAACTTTGAAAAGCAAAGGTTGTCTTCTTTTGTACGTTGCTTTACCCTTGTTATCCACATACTATACACATATATACTATACACCATCTTTTATGGTCTCCTGATGAATTTTACACCATTAGGCTACTTGTACTTTATAGTTACCAGTGAAAACAAATGAAAAGAAGTTAAAACAGTATTACTCCAGTATGAGACTGCATTAATGCCTCCGCCAACAGACACAGTTTGATTCAGAAGCCAATTCCCTAAAATGAAGTCAGGGATACAGGAAAAAAAGATCATCATTTAGCAGCACTTATGCTAATAAATAAGCTGTAACTGGTGAATTAAAATTAAAATTTATATCCAGGATGTGGCCATTCCAGCTGTCAGCAGGTGAAAGCAATAGGAATAACCTTGGAAAGGTTACCGTTCCTTCACAGGGATACACAGAGAAAAAACTGACAGTCATGAACGTTTACACTATTTCATTTCAATTCTGTTTTCCTCACTCGGGATTTATGGGATATATGACAGTCTTTGAGAATGTGCAAAGGCAGAGACCACTGGGGTGGAGCCTGTGAAATGCGGGCCTAGTTTGGACCCAAATACAGACTGAGAAGTAGAAAAGTGAGAGTGCGTTTATTTTAGGAATCCAGGCAGGGGAGCATGAGGGGAGGTAAGGAGTTCCTCTGGTAAGCTGGTGAGGAGGGTAGTTAGTGCCACAGAGCTGGCAGTGCCGGCAGACGAGTGGGGTTAGAGGCTGGAGAAACCGCAGTACCCAGGAGGTCTGAAGATGGAAAACAATGGTGAGCAGTTATCAGAGTTTATTATCATTAGAGTTCAGTCTCCCAAGTGTATAGTAGGCTAATCTACCAAAGGGATTAACATCGAGCACACAGAGGTCCTGGATATTTGTGCCACTCCAAATCCAGCTCCAGTGTATTGTTAGGATTTTGTGAGAGTAATTGAAACCTGGGTATAAGGTTAACACCCTGCAAGGGACTGCCTTGGTGTGTAAATTTCCACTGTGATCTGAGTGAAGGAACTGCAATCTAGAAAACCCTACCCTCCACCCCTATCCAACCCTCTTTTGTTTGTTAGGCTGCTGTTGCAGAATTTCGATGATCCTTGGAGCATGTAGCAGAATTGATCACAAGTCCAGAGCTGTATTCAAAGTGAGGTGATACGACAGGAACATGCTGCTCTGAAGATGGACACTGACACACTTGATAATTGATTCCTCGAGCAGGCATGCACTCAACTTGCATACATGTATTGCCTATCTGTGGCTCGGATTTCTGTCTGAAAGCCCCAACAAATGCATTGCTCATAAAGCTGCTTTGGTAATGGAGGTACTAACTATATTTACATGTGCATGTATGCATACAGTTATATTTTAGGAACAATGAAACAACGGCTTGTGTTCTGCAAACAGTGTGGATATTAGAGGATTGAAGGGTTTTCCCCACTCTCTCCTTGGGTGTATCATCTCGCTTTCGTCTTGAGTATTGAGTATGTTTTGTCTCAGTGTAATGGAATGTGGCTACCTAACACTACCTAACATTCTGCTGAACTGTTGACTAAACCACATTTTCATTCTGTCACACTAACAAAAGCAAATCTAATCTAATGTAATCTTTACATTTAACTGTTTGATATACGGCCATTGCAAATCTCATAAACTCATAACTTCCCAGTAGAATATAAAGTACATGACGTGGTTGACACAAATCAAAAACAGCTAGAGAACAATTCATTAGGTTAATTGGCAACAGCTCAGTAACATGACTGGGTATAAAAGGCGCATTTCCGACATAAAGTTGGTTGCACTTATCAAGTGTTCTCCAGTTTCCGTTCCACAGCCCAAAAACATTTGTCAGGTTAACCTAAGACCTGGCATACACACGTGGGGATGTCACACATTTTGATGTTTATATCATAATAACGGGGGCCAAAGCAAAAAGAAACCAGGTTTTATGGCTTTTGTGGCGTTGAAGCAGACTAGGCCTTTGAGGACCTTTTTTTTTGTTCTTAAAGTCCTTCCCTCACAAAGAAGGGCTTCACTCTGATGTCAGCACCAGTAACAGTCTTAATTTGGGTTGAGGATTGTCAGCCAATCGGATCCTCTGGCTTGGCGCCAGTGAAATTATTTTGGGTCCACTACTTGACTTTTTGTTCCATAACTCTCTGGATCTATCAAGACATTTAAAATGACTTACTGCTTACTTATGTTGTACTAGGTCCAACCTCAGCAGCGATTGTGCATTGCAGGAGTCCTTGCAGCTCAGCAATCGCACCACGTTCATCGAGAGCAAGCTTGTTGGCCTTTGCCATCAGGAGGTCATGACAGTGTGAATCCCTGACAGACGTTGACATTGAATCCACATCCACGTTCATGAAAAAAAAAAAAAACAATGAATACCAGTTTGTAGAACCATGGCAATATAAAATCACAGACCATTCAGGGATAATTGAAATTATAGAATAGAGCTGTTTTCTGCTCTCTATAGGTTTTACACTGTAAAAAGCAACACTTGTAAGGCATTTTCAGCACACGCAAACGATAAAGGTTTCTGTCAGCCCTGCAGAGAGTGGGTGCTGTGGTAATTGTACGCATGTGACAGTAGTCAATATTCATTATTTACATTTGTTTTAACATTGTTTTATTTTTCTAAGAAACCTTAAACACAGTTAATTAGGTAGTTAATTAATTAGTGGCTAAGCATAACATGGCACAGCTTTTGAGAGAGTTTGTGATGCTAACCTTAACACACACTCAAGTAGATTAAGAGTTATATATTTCTAGATGCCGAATTACCACTTGTAGAAAGCCATGCAACAAATTGAACCCAATCATAAACATTTTACATTTAATTATTTGTCATTGGATAACACTTTACTAACTAAATGCATTATTTTTACAGGCTATAGGCTGTGTCTTTGGCAGCTGGACGGAAAACTAGTTTCACAGGCAAACATACAATAGGTGTAATAGCTGTAAATTAGTACCTTTTATTAAACTGTGGATAAACACAACTTCAATGCTTAGATGTAGAGTGACAGTCATGCCATTTGTGTTACAAAAATAATATCTAGTTCCTTAAGTATCTAATATGAGACACGAGTTGAGTGTGTAGAGATAAAGCAGAATCACGTGAGTATGTCAAATGAATAATGTTGTGTTTGCTGTCATTCTGTAATTCAGAATCTGTTTGACGGGCATACGTTTAAGTCTTGGCAAGACATTGATAAAGCATCTTGCTTTATCTAACTTGCACGTGTTGTTCCATCTGACCCAAAATTCTTACATTTGATCTGAAAAAGTGTTAATGAAAATCTTGGATGAACTAAAAAGTCTGGTCACATTATGTCATTTATTTTCCTCATATATTAACTGTTGGTGCTTGTTATAGTAGAAGCAAAGGTTATTAAGCCTTTTTCACAACAATGTTAGTGTGCAGGACTTCAAAAAGATTTCAGGGAATGTGTAGATTACTTTCTCTGTATTTGCATACAGCTTTCCGGCCTTATTTTTGTCCCATTTGTGACACCTTGGCGTGTGTTTTCTTTGTGTGTTTGCCCTGTTTGCCCTTGTTTAATAGTAATGCCAGTGTTTCTCAGTTCCAGTCCTCAAGTATCCTGTCCTGCATGTATTAGATGTTTCTCTGCTCCAGCACACCTGGCTAAAATTACGGGGCCATCAACAGACTTATGCAGATTTTGATGCCAAGAGCTGTTCTATTATTATGAATCAGGTGTGTTGGCTTTGCCATGTGCAATAATGCTATTGTTTAGTAATAGAGGAGGAAATGTATAGAGTGGCAACGCAAGAGCTTGTGACGCAGGAGCATTGGAGAGGGAAAGGTCTTCCATGGTCGGTGGTGGCACCTGGGGGTTGTGGAGCTAACTGCAAGGGCCCAATCAACGCTGCTTGCAGCTTTAGTTTCAGTTGGATTTATTTTCTATGTTGGTTACTTTTATCTTAACTTTCCTTTTTTCTCTTGTCCTTTCTTTTTTGACAGATATGTGTCACAAAGATGTCTACACGTAGCTGCCAGGGAACAGACTCTGTCATAAAACCCCTGGACACCATCCCTGAAGATAAAAAGGTGAGAGTTCAGCGTACACAGAGCAGCTTCGACCCGTTTGAGAAGCCTCCTAGCCAGGTCAAGAGGGTTCACTCTGAGAACAATGCCTGCATAAATGCCAAGAGCTTGTCGACTGGCAAAGAGTCACCTAAACTGCGCCGGCATTCTAGCCCAAGTTCTGTAAGTACCCCCCTAAAACATACATAAATGCAGATTTTTTAATGTGTTTTATGCCAGCGGGGCCAGCGCCAAACTGGTCCCACAAAGCATGGAATTGTCCAAAATGTTTTGTTTTGTTGTAGTTCCTTTCACTGGAACTAAGGGGAACTACACTATTGTGTAAAATCACATCCAACTGTATTGCATTAAGTAGTTTCTATACTGACACCATCAGCATCATCATCAGCAAAGGACAATCAATTCAATTCAATTCAACTCAACTCAACTCAACTCAACTCAACTCAACTCAACTCAACTCAATTCAATTCAATTCAATTCAATTTTATTTATATAGCGTCTGTTACAACTCAAGTTGTCTCCAGGATATTTCCAGAGACCAGAACATGACCCCCGAGCAATTATTACATAAACAACGGCAGGTAAAAACTTCCCTAGAGGAAGAAAAACCTTAAACCAAACAGTGGCAAGAAAAACTCCCCTTTAAGAGGGAAGAAACCTGGACCAGGACCTGGCTCATGAGGGGGAAGAAACCTGGAGCAGGACCTGGCTCATGAGGGGGGACCCTCCTTCCAAAGGCCAGGAGGGTACCAAAGGTACAAGACAGGATACAATAGAATAATTATTTATCTGCAGCAGAACTAAGACTTCTGTGTATATGGGTGATATATGGATAGACGGTGATCCAAGGGGATGAGGACTGCAGGTCGGGATGTCAGCAGGTATCCAACAGACATCCATACAGGTGACAGGTGAAGGTAACACTGGGATGGTCAGAGGTGGGACTGCAGGTCAGCAAGCAGCTCCTGAGGTTCTGGTCTGCAGGACATGTACAGAAGAGAAAAAGAGGAGACGGACCAGCACAACAAACTTAAAGAACAATGGACCACAATTACGTTTATGGGATACTGTTAATAAATGAGGATTGAGGTGAAGAAGAGACGGAGAAGGCAAAGAGAAACAGAGGAGGTGAAGGGCACCACTCAGTGGATCATGTTGGTGTCTCGATGTGATAGATTCTCCAAGTCCGTAGACTTAATACATCATTTGCATCCAAGCGGGTCAAAACATACATCAGGAGCCACGATACAGAAGTGAAGAAAAAGAAAAAAAGAATTCATGGTCATTTGAACATCACAAGAATGAACAGGATTAATGTGTGACAGCAGAGCCACAACTCAAAGACCAAATATGAGTCTGCATGAGCTGTACCCACAAGGAAGGTCATAGAATGGCCAAGATTGATATTTCTATCACATAGAGAGTTCATAATTGTCTTACATTTATTTTATATATCTGTTTAGATATTATATATTGTGTGTTGTGTACTATATTACAGTTCATGGATAACACACTAGTATAAACGGAGAAACCGGAGCAATGTGACCAACCCTAGAAGAATCTGGACAGCCACCGCGTCCCTCTTTTTCTTATCTCTTTCATTTCCTACCTACTTTGATTTTTTTAGGTAAATTTGTGCGTGTCTTGGGTACAGTAAAAACAGAAGGTGGGACATGCAGGGTGGATATTCCCCGTGTGTCCCAACCTTCGGCATCTGTAAAATGTATGTTCTTTTTTTTCCCCCTTTCTGACATGTTAATTTCTTTATTTGTGCAAGTCTTGTGAGTTAATGCATTAAAAAGAATGTGGGGCATGCAGGGGTGACCAACCCAGCACGGCCCAGTTTTCCATGTTAGTCTATATGTTTTTGTGTGTATGTATGGGGCGGGGGATGGAGGAGGGAAGCAAGTCAGGGGCAGGTGCTCCGTCCTACATGGCGAGCCCGGGGCGGCCACAGGAGCCAGGTTGCCAGTGTGCACCCCTATCTGATTCTTCATTCCTGATTATATTGTGCAGAGTCTTTAGATTTAAATATCTCTTATTGACTGCCATGTCTACTGTGAAATATTCCAATGGTTTTCATTCATTTTACCTCTATATGTCTTACCCTTTTTGTTCAGCCAACAAGCCCCAAATTTGGAAAGGCAGACTCGTATGAAAAGTTGGAAAAACTAGGAGAGGGTTCATATGCTACAGTTTACAAAGGAAAGAGCAAGTAAGTACTCTGCTTACGTATCTCTCTAATACAGTTATTTCCCTTTATAGTTTGAGTGTAATTATGTGGTCTTGTGCCTGAGTTTCACTCTGCTACTGCTACATTGCATTCCACTGACTTGCTCTTTGTTGACTAACTTCATTGATTTTGTTTAATCATATTTTTTAACGTATTCATTTTTTCATGGATTTTGTATCAGAAAGAAAGCACACTAGATTACCATACTTATTTTGTTCTTAATATTGACTTCAGGGTGAATGGGAAACTGGTTGCCCTGAAGGTGATTCGTCTGCAGGAGGAGGAAGGAACACCTTTCACAGCCATAAGGGAAGGTAAGGTAATCATGAATGGAAGGAACTTAAAGTGCATGCCCTTATTTTGGGAGTCAAGGTGCAAAAGAAGACATGCAGAGGTTCCAAAGTTTCAGTGACTGAAATTTTCTATTTGTTGATCTGCTCTCTGTTTCCCAGCATTCATGAACACAATGTTGCAAGATGTACTAATTAATCCATATATTCTCTATACTCTTTGGGAGATTTTCCAGAGCCTATCCCAGCTTTCTGTGGGCAAAACGGACTGGACATTACACAAAAGAACAAACATAAGTTACTCAAATACTAAATCAAGACTTCATAATGAAAGACTAGACAATCTGCATTTCTTTGGGCAATGCAGATATGAGGAAAAAATATGTGTATATATATATATATATATATATATATATATATATATATATATATATATATATATATATATATATATATATATATATATATGTGTGTGTGTGTGTGGGTATTACTAAAGCTGCAGGTGGTTATTACAGTACATCCTCTGTCATTTTTTTTCCGTGCACTCAGTAGAAACTTTCTCTTTCTGACTGGACTGTTCTTTGTTTGCAGCATCTCTTTTGAAAGGCCTGAAGCATGCCAATATTGTTCTCCTCCATGACATCATTCACACAAAGGAAACCCTGACACTGGTCTTTGAATATGTGGTGAGCATTTTTCATGAAATGAGGCTGATCTGGTGTGAGAGTTCTAGGGGAGTGGTAACCATGTGGTTACAGAGAAGGTCTTTAGGCGGGAGGACCCAGGCCCACATTCCCAGGTTGGCACCACAAGGTGAGCCATTGTGGGCCCTTGAGCACAGCCTTTAACTCCCAACTGTTCCCTGTGCGCTGAGAAAAATAACTAGTGATGGGTTAACAGCAGAGGACACCTTTCAAGAGGCTTAGTCAAGTATGTATTTTAAAAAAAGTAAATAAAGCTGCAACATTCTTAACGATCAAATTAAAGTTCTTGTCTCAGTCTAACGGGTATGTGAAGTGCGGCCATCAAGTGCACTAGTTCACGGGCAGGACACTGATTCAGTGTGTTTTTAGTTTAGTTTAAGTTCTGTGTACACCACTTACCACGAGTAATTTTATTTCAGTGTGTATTGACTGAGGAAAAGTTTCGAGCCAGCAGTCCTCTTAGTTGAGGCATGTTTGGTCAACATAGAGAAATGAATGTTTCATATTTTTGACACAGTCCAGATGTTCTGTTATCTGCTTCCATGTACTGGCAGCAGATTATTTTCAGCTCAGTTTGTGATCTTATTAAGTGAGAGCAGATCTCTCTAGCAGCTCACTCTGCTTTCTAGCTCTGATGGATTTAATGAGGGAAAACTGTGTGATGCTGGTAGAAATGACACATCAAACACTGAGCCTGTGAAATGTGAAGCACATTAGTAGTTTGTTTAAATGAATAGTGCAAGAGAGGATCAGTTTGGTCGAAGAGTTTGAACAATGTTGATCAGTTAATTGTTCTCAGAATATTCTCTGTTTAGACTTAACTCAGTACAGCATTTTTGTTAGTTTTGAGCCGTCCATAAGTTGGACATAAGCTTGTTCATTTTTGGATTCATTGTATTTCAACTATTAGTAAAGCTAATATTTAATTATCATAATCAAATGTTGAATTCAAAATGGTGACTCATGTATTAATATTGATAAATAATCCAGTGTACTGGACTATTTGAAAAAGCAAAAGAAAACATTGTCAAACCTGATCTGTCCATGCAGAGAGAGGGTGAAATGCACAGAGAGTGTAGGGAAAAGGATGGAAAGTATCATAGAGAGGACGTAAAAGTACAGCAGGAGAAAAACCTAAATGCCAAACAGGGAAGAAACCTTGAGCAGGACCTGGCAATAAAGAGTGAAGTGATGGAACCTGGATGAAGAGCAGGCTTATGATAAAGAGGAGCAGTCATGACTGTGTTGAGGCATCTGTGTGAATTATTCAGCAGACTCCACTGGGATGTGGCCTACAATGGGAGAGTGTGAATATATATGGGCTATCTGAGCCGCTGCATCTTCCATCCACAAAGCAGCTTATGAAGCACCAGGTGTTAGAATTAGAGGGAGACCAAAACAACAACATGTTCCTTTTAAAATGAGACGTCAGTAAGTGGATTTACTGATAGTAGATACATAACTCAACTTAGAATGCACAGCTACATTTAGAATCTAAACCTGGTTTTCACTCCTTACATATGGGTGCTACAGTTTCTATGGATTTATTTATTTTTCTGGATTTGCAATATAATTTTCAGTTTTACACATTTTCAAAAATGACTATGGAATATGATATACCTTTAAAGCTTTTATAGCAATATTATACTGCTTTTGGTTTTATTTTGCAGCACACAGATCTCTGTCAGTACATGGACAAACACCCTGGGGGTCTCCATCCAGACAACGTTAAGGTAATATTTCCATAATTATGCTGGATAAAAGTAAGTTTGTGCCATAATCACGGTCTATTTCAAGTGAACACTGCACACCTGTAAACAAACAAACAAACAAAAATATATTTGGATCCAGTGAGTACAACAACTTGAAAATAATAGAAATTGTTTTTTTCTGTCATGATTTCTTCACATTATTTTGGAAGGAATTTTCACACAGTCTTCTTTAGTACTTTGCTTTAGTTTATTTACTCGTGGATAGTCACGTGAGCTCAGGAAGCTGCTGGGGACATATGGCTGCAGAAAGTCTGTAATGTAAGGTGGTGCCTGATCATTTAAAGCTCTATATGTTAAAACCAGAATTTTAAAATGCACTCTGAAGTGAATGGGGACCCAGAGCAGCTGGATTAGTAAGGGGGTGACATGTGAAAACTTGGGAGATTTTGTTATTCGCTTCGCAGCAGTGTTCTGGACAAACTGAAGAGGTTCTAGTGATTATTTTGCTTAAACATGTGAAAATCAAGTTACAGTAATCGAGATGTGAAGAAATAAAGGCATGAATGATCATCTTTATCTCAGATCGTTACACAATTGGACTCAGCTTGGTGATATTTTTTAACAAATAAAACATAAATGAACAAGCGATTTAATGTGAGTTTCCAAAGACAAAACAGGGTCAAGAGTTAACCCTCAGTGATTTATCCAGTTCCTGACAGAATACAAACACGTAGGCACGACCTGTATCTTCAAAACATCCTGAGGTTTAAATGAAATGTAAAGCTGAATATCATCAGCATAGCTATGATAAGAAATGTCTTTAAAAGAGCCTAAAATATACTCCAAAGGGAGCGGATATAACATAAACAATAAATGCCCCAAAACAGACCCTTGTGGCACACCAAAGGTGAGTGATAAAGAAGAGGACTTAAATTTAGCAGCCCCCACAAAAGACGATCTTCTCAATAGAAAGTTTGAGATGGGTCTATAGCTGCTGAAAAGAGAAGGATCAGATTAAGAGTATCTTTTAAATAAAGAGCAGTATTTCCAGCCTGGGAAACTGTACTGCGCTCCATATGTTCAGTTACAGAGTGAAATCCATTTTTCAATGACCAACAAGGGATGGCCATTTAGGACAATCAATTTTACACTTTTGTCCATCATTGCTCTTGATTTAGTCTGCAAACAACAGCCTTGTGTAATGAGTGTGTTGAAGGTTCCTGGTGGGATTTTTTATCCTGAAATAACACAATAAGCATCTTGTACACAGATATGTAACATCTTGTTACATATCTGTGTACGTATCTCAGTCCAACTACTTATGTCCCACTGCTTCTTCATGTAGAATCTTAAACAAGGACTTTTCAAGGAAGTTTTAATAACTTCTTGACCTAGATTTTAGAGCAACAAAGAGGAGTTGGAATTATTTTGATAATCTATTTACATTAATTAAATATGTTTATTTGACGAGGATACATGCAATAAACAGAGCTCCCCTGATGATATAAAGTAGATGACATGCCTACAGGTTCTAGCAGTTGCTAATTTGCAACCCCTGTCCCTGGTTTAGCTTTCAAGATTAAAACAGATTTAACAAGTGTAAAATATTTTAAAATGCTACGTCCATAAATGAATACAACAAAATGTTGTTGTTCAACAATGGCAGAAGTCAGCATAGAAGCACAGAAAATGTGAAGGAGAGAGATTTTAGGTTTGCTGCGTATGTGTGTACATGTGCATATATGTTAGGTTTGTTTGTGATGTAGAAATGCAAACTGCACAGTTGGTTCTCACACAGCTCGCTTCAGTTTCACCCATTTGTTTGTATTTGAGTTAAACACAGCCAGTTAGTAAGATAAGAAATTGTCAACTCTGTACTTTGAGAGAGAGGGTAAAATAGAAATGGGCCTTTAATTAGAGACCGGATCACATGCTCCAGATTTAAAAACGGCAGTCAAACGGTTATTTCCACTGCTGAGGAACTGGCAACAATAGTCACCCGTATGGATTCTAATACTTATTCCTGATTCTGGTAAAACATCCCTTTTTTTTATAGAGGTGGTAAGATCTGATGATCGTCAATTAATCAAAAGCATTTGAGTACCAGCATGTGGTTCTTTTAATGGCTATGGAAACAGGAGGCATGTTTTGTTTTGTTTTGTTTTAACACGCTGCTTATATCTTGAAGACTTAGCTGATTATTATGTACTGATGTTTAACATGCCCTAAATCATAAAACTTTAGAAGCACACAACAGTGTACTTTCTTTTTCACCTTACTTTAGGTCAGTGGTTTCATATGATCATCAAATCCAGAGATGGAATAATTGTGACCCTCCGTTTTAGAGGATGAATCAAAACATTTCTTTAAAATGACATCACTGTGGTCAATACCTACTGCAGGTTTGTAGATTTTTTTTAGTTTGTTTACTTACGCACACATAATAAAAAAAAATAAAAAAAACAAAAAAAAAAACCTTGGTTGCAGAACATTTGGGTCCTACCAACTTGGTATCAACCATTAATATATGTGCAAACAAGGGAAGAAAAAAAATAAAAATAAAAATAAAATTTGTTTACTTTTGCAGTACTTGCTAAAGGACCCACCACACTTTTTTTCTTAGGATTGTGGTCAGGACTGTAGCCATTCTAAAAAGAAAAAAAAATGTATTGCTTTTTTTTTTAATTTTTCTGCCAGCCCCATTATTGTTGCTGTGCTTTTACACAGTTCACTAGTTTATGTTTGACTCAGTGAGTGCAGGGTGCTATGGTCCTGTGACCCAAATCACCTGCCTCCACCACCGTGACAGAGTATAAGATGTTTTTCTGTTGAAATGTTGTTTGGTTTTCACAAAACAACTCCACTATGGTCTCTGTCATCAAGTGTTGTGGTTTGTTCAGATAGAGTGCACGTCAGCCATGCATCTATGTTGTTTTTAGAGAGAGAAACGATTCCCCCTAGCAGCCCTTCCAAACAAACTGCTCCTGTTTACTGGGTACTGTCATGGACTTTAACATTTAGCAGGCTCAGTAAGATCTGCAGTGACTGTGATCTAACTCTTTGTTTTCATTTCTCGGAGCATTTCACGGTCTGACTATAAGATGCTTTTGCTAGGATGCCCAGCTCTTGGTTGAGTGACAGGTGTCTGAAACCACTTCCACTTGTAAAGAATCTTTCTTACTGTAGAATATTGGTAACTGTTTTTATAACCTTCTCCAGACCTTTGCAACAGTTTGATATCTCAGTCCATTTTCTCCTCACATTTTATTTACACACATGAAAACTATTGCACATGGTTGTAATACATAATAGGATAATATTGCATATTTTCAAAGTTAAAGTCAAGTTTATTGTCAATTCTACCACATGTAAGATACATACAGAGAATCGAAATTACATTACTCTCAAACCCTCGGTGCTACACAATAAATACATTTTAAACACAAAGTGCATGTTAAAAAGAAACGGGACTCTGTAAACATGTTTGTGCTTAAAAATTACTTAAAAAATAGAACTGAAAGCAGTTTTAACAGCTCAGTGAGTCCATCAAAAAAGCACTTCACTCAGTTGGCGTTTTTATATTTGGCCTCATTAATTCCCCTGGATGAAGCGGCACTGGCCAGTTTAAATCTAAGGCATGATATTGCCTCCCCAGTGCCTGAAGCTGAATTGAGGGGAGGAAAGATGACTTGGGAGGCATCATTGAGTGATACTGCGTTATTTAAAGCCCCTGAATGTTATGAGTTCGGCAAGTCCTGGTTTATTTTTCAGAATTGTATTTTCTATTTGTATTTTGGTTCTGTTTTGTTTCTGTTGTGAGTTCATCAAGTCTTAGTTTATCGTCTCAGTTGGGTTCCCTTTGTATTTGGGTTTTGTTTTCTTTGGTTTTTGTATCTGTGTGTGTAGAGTCTGTGCGTCTGAGGCTGCTTCTGTTCCCGTGATCACCTGCACGGCCATCATTGGATTTATGGTTTTGGAACTTGGACGAGCTTTATGGATTACAGCTCTGATTACACCCTCTCTGGATTATCCTGCATCACTTTGGACGGTACTTTTGGTTTATGGACACGGATTTGAGTATTGGTCAGCCCTTTCTGGACTGTTTCTGCACAACACTGGACGGACCATCTGGTTTCCGAACCTGGACTTCTTTTATTAATAAATAATATCTAATAATAAATAATATATTTTCTTTACTCAAACAAACCTGATTCTGTTGCCTTCGTGAATCCTGTCTAGTAAAAGCGTTCCAATTTGCACTGCCCAGGGCACGTTCTTCATCCATGGGAAAATAAGAGGTCTAATCTAAAAATGCCATGAACAGGACAGAGGAAACTTTAGATTTTGGGTGTTGAGTGTGGGGTATTCACCAGTGAAAAACGAGGTAAGGGCTAATGACCTCAGATCAAATCCTACTCACATGGGCTGTAAATTACATCTATTTTCATTTTATGGGGGCAGAATTAACAGAAACTTCTTAAAAGGTTTAAATTAGACTTTTTTTTACATTTACCAGTGAGAAGGTAATTTATATTTTTATTTTATATCTTTTTTTTATGAAATGCAACAGTGTCCTGTTTTATAATCAGCAACATTTGCTATCAGTATCTCAACTGGTGCTAAATAAAATGACACTTAGATGCATTCAGGTGTTTACTTAATGTAATTACTGGTCATGAACCACAGCAATGTGTGTGTTTGTGTGTGAATAATCTTGGTTTCAAATTCAAAACTCCGTTTAAATTTGCCTGGAGGTGATCTCTGATTATATTTACTGTAGGGCAATACAATTTATAATGCACTTAACTTCTCTTAGCTCATGTACTAATCTGCTGTTTATTAGCAGTGCTGCTACAGCTGACAAGAAGCAAGTATGAAATAAGCCATGATTGTTGACGACCAGTTAAAGGAATGCAACGTAACGTGATTTCCATAGAAAAAGTGGGAAAAAGACACCCAGCAACCATGTCTACAAAAAAAAATAATACCAATTGTTCATATAATTATATTATAAGCAAGGGATTCAGTCATTAGTATTGATGATCACAGAACAACCAATCACAATCCAAATGCTTCCCTTCTTTTCATTGATCATAAACAGAGTAAACAAGCTGTACCAGGCTTTGTAAATTAGATGACTGACAACTACCAAGTTAACAGTACTTGTATTAATAAAAAAAAACAACAAAAACAACTTAATGCTAAATTTGAAGCTGGTTAAAAGTTGCAAGAAGAAGTGTGTTTGTGTTGCTAAAGTCCTTTTCTGCTTGTCTCTTCTGACTGGCGCATGGGTGATCTTAAACATGTTCGATGTGTTTCCAGTTATACAACTGCCCAACATCTAACATCCTCATTCTTTCTACCACTCTCTTTCTATCATTTTTTTTTAATCACAGGAAATGCATACCTTTGTACTTTCTGAGAGGTGTAACGTAATTAACAGGAGAGCCGCGTTCTTCTGCACAGAAAAACATCACATTCATTATGACGTACAGTTCAGTAGCGAGCTCTCTTGGTTCTCATCCACATAACAGAACATAAAATCGCCCCTTGAAGGTTTTACTAAATTATGCAGAGTAGATCATAACATCTACTCAACGCTTCTATGGGCTCATTGTCACCTGGTGACGTTGTAATGTAAAATTGTGTCTCATCTGCATAGTTATAGTAACTTACCTTGTTGTTTATCATATCTGAGCTAGCTGAAGTATGTAGATATTAAATAGGAGGGGTCCGAGGTTATAACCTTGGGGAACTCCACATGTCATTTTTGTTGATTCCAATGTAAATTTTCCTATTGAAACAAAATAGTCCCTGTCCTTTAACTAAGACTTAAACCAATCAAGTACCTTATCAGAAAGTCTGACCCAATTCTCCAGTCGCTTTAGCAATATAATATAGTCAATGGTGTCAAATGCTGAGCTGAGGTCCAATAATACCAGCACTGTGGTTCCTCCACAGTCTGGATTTATGTGGATGTCATTGAACACCTTGATAAGGGCAGTCTCAGTGCTGTGGTGAGCATGAAAACCAGACTGGAAGACGTCAAAGTGTTTGGTCAGAGTTAACAGGTACTTAACTGTATTGGTATTTAACAATAGGCTACAGCCTTTTGGACAGACTTAAAGGACTTACTGCAACAAAGTCTTAGATTTATCTGAAACATATTGTTGCGTTTACTGGCATTGGATTTTAACAGAAAGAAAAAAAAAACAAATATGATCTTGATTTACTATTGCCTATAAATCTTACCAGACTTAAATTTCTCTAACCGAGTATCTTTTTGTTCCCCCCTCTCTAACGTTTTTGTCTCCATCACCTGCACACATGTTAGAGGCTCGTACTGCATCTTCTTGTTAATTAGCCAAGAATGTCTTAGTATTTATGACTTGTATAGTGTTTGCATTTTCATATGCTATAACATTGTGTTGAAATAATAATTTTCAAAGTGGAATAATTATTTCTAACCAGCCCAACTGAACCTGACCAGAATTTCATTTTGCATATTTTTGTGTGACTCGTGACTGCAGGTGCCCACGGTTGACCAGTCAGTTTGATTTCTTTTTTTTTTTTTTAGCGCTGTACAATTCCTGAAAATAATCTAAATGCAATTTCTTTTTTTTAAATTTTTTTAATTTTTTATTCCCAATATATAATTTTTTTTCTCTTTTTCATTAAAATCTGATGAATGAGTTTAATACTAACAATATTTTATATATTTAGAGCCCCAAGCATTTGCCTGGTATACCTGTTGGGAAGCAGTTTGTCTGATTGTCTGAAATATTGTTTTAAAATCATGAGAAACGTCTGTGGCTTAAGATGTATCTCATGATGCAGTAGCAGCCCTTGACATGTTGTATGCTGTATACTTGTATGTTGTACCGGCCAACATCCTACCTCCTTCTATGTGCTGGATATTCTCTGTCTGCAGCTGGGGTCTGGTCGGCTGTGGTAGACCCTGGTCTCTCTCCCTCTTGTGCTCAAGGCTTATTATGCTATGATTAATGCCTCTGTGCTGTGTCTCAGTCCAGACATAGGATTTCTCAATGTCAGCCATATCTTTGATGTGTCAGTGGTACATGGTGTGCATTTACTTCACTTTCCATAATGGTTCCTTCTCCACATCTTCTTCCACAATGGATTTCTTGTGTCTGAGACATTCCCTTAGCAACATATGATTATGCATATCCTTATACTTGTGCAGTTGACTTTGAGTTGGCCTAAAGTGTAGTTTTCCACAGTCCCATCAAGTTGTTGAATAAGGCTTTCAGAGTCCTGTTGATGTTGTACAGTTCCAGCATCACAGGATTCCATGAGTGCAGCATTGAGTCGTAGGCTTACGTGTAGTACATCCAGGCACTGCACAGATTGGTTCAACTGATCTGAGTAGTACTGAAGTCTTTAGCAACTGCCCTGTCATCCAGTAGTTGGTGCTTGGGCTCATATGAGGAGCAATGCATATATATATTTATATATATATATATCTATATATATATATATATATATATATATATAGATAGATAGATAGATAGATAGATAGATAGATAGATAGATAGATAGATAGATAGATAGATAGATAGATAGATAGATAGATAGATAGATAGATATGTGTGGAGTTTGCATGTTCTACCTGTGCTTGCATAGGTTCCCTCCGGGTACTCCGGGTATTCCTCCCACAGTCCAAAAACCATGCATACTAGGTCAATTGATACTCCTAAAATGCTCATTGTGAATGTGAGTGTGCATGTTTGTCTATCTTGTATGTGGCCCTGCGATGGACTGGCGTCCAGGTGGACCCCTGCCTCTCGTCTGCTATGCGTCGGGATAGGCTCCGACAGACCCCCGTGACCCTGGGAAGGAGTAAACGGGTATAGAGGATGGATGGATGGATGGATGGATGGATGGATGGATGTATAAATAGGGTGTGTGTGTGTGTGTGTGTGTGTGTGTGTGTGTGTGTGTGTGTGTGTGTGTGTGATATACTTATTTGAATCAAAAATTAGTCTTTGGGCTTTGGGATGGACATAATTGTGTCAAGTTTGGAGAATAAGGTTTCAAAGATGCATTTATTTATTTAAAAAAAATGTTGAGGGAAGAGGTTCTGGGTTGGTGCGTGACACCAATAATTCTGTTTTAAGTCTCCACACCTCTGACCATTTTTAGAGCTTTATATGTTTGCAGTAGATCTCAGTTTATTGATGACCTTGTTTCACATGCAAACAATCTTTAGATCCTGGTGTTCACAAACTAGGGATAACAGAAACAGTTGTAGACACATGCATTGTTAAATTTCTGAATTGTATTTTATTAGAAGCCATAAACACATTCAACAATAAGGTGATTATTTTTTCTTTACTTTTGCTGACTTTTGTTTTCTATTTGTTTTTCATTTGTCACTGAGTGTTGTCTTTAGTTTCTCATTTGTTCCCATAGTTACACTTTTTTAAAAACATTTTACTAAATTTCTAACAGATAACACAAACAACAGAAGAGACAACCCTTTGGCTCTCGAGCATTTAGATCCAAATTTGGACATGTGATGTAGTTTAGTTAAGAAGTCACTTCTGACACTGATGGGCAAGAAAGAAAAAGATAAATAATAAAAAATAGAATAACCTGAATTCAGTGTATTATTATGCATCTTTTATATATACCAGATTAAACAAAAAGGTACATAGAAATGATAATATAACAAATTAGTGGTAGAGTTTCAGGCTGCACATTTAGAACAACGATGCAAACCCTCTTGTAAGAATAGTGGAAATGGAAACTCCAATATATGACAGAAAGAGTTCCCATGTTTTAAGGAAACTATGCAGTTTACATGTTAGTCCAGTGCAACTTACTTAGTCAGGTATTACTCTATGCCACTGCACAGCTCTGTGATTCACTTCAATAGAATACTCTCTGGCACAGAAAGCAAGCACTTGGCATAGATTTCTTTTAAATGTGTCAGTGACAAACATATCAGATATACCAAGAAGCAGATATAAAGGGTTACTGTTATGGTAAATGGACAAAACCTATTTATTTTCTTTACTATCGCTTGCTAAAACTTTACTATATCAGAAACAATGTGTAAGACTACCAGTTTCTATTTTATCACTGGGGACAAAATGAAGATAATTTGAATTGCATGTATGACATTGAAAGGGAGATATATGGAGTCTGTGTAGGATCTGATGTTGCATAACTCCCACTCTATTACACACTCTCAGTGCTTTTGCTCTTGTCCAAGCATCGGTCCAAGGGTCATTTTCTGTTAATTTACCATTGAGTTCCCTGTCCCATAATCCTTTCAGAGAGGCGGTATTTGTGGTGTTATATACCTTAAGTATATTATATAATAAGCCAATAGAACTGCCCGCTCCTTGCAAAAACTCTATAAGTGAAATATTTTGACACTAAAGGATTCTGGTATCTTTTGTGGCTAAATGTCTTACTTGTAAATGTTGAACTCATGGTGGAACCTTTCAGGAGTTTGTTTAAAATGGTAATACCTTTTTTAACCCAAATCCTGAAGTTATTATCCGTTACTCCAGGAAGAAAGTCAGTGTTGTCACATATTGGAGTGAAAACGGGGGTGAATAAGTGTGTTTTAGCTTTCTGATGGAGGGCCATGCTTTGACTGTGGATACTGTAATGGGGTTACTACAAGCAGCCTTTAAAGATGCACTCATCCTAATAAACAAAAGACTCGTTAGAGGGTATTTGGACATTGAATGTCCTACACTCAACCAGAGAGATGTGGGTTTATCTTCCACCTGAGCCAGTATAATATGAAAATGAGAACTAAGCTGGAGTTTTCTAATGTCAGGGAGGTCTAGACCTCCCTTTGAGGATGGTAGGCAAAGTGTAGCACTCTTAAGACATGCTTTTTTTCTTAGACCATATAAAGAAAGTGAACCAGCTCTTTAAATGTTTGATGGTCTTGTGGGGGAACAGGACTGGGATCATTTG
Source organism: Xenentodon cancila (assembly GCA_014839995.1). Lineage (NCBI taxonomy): Eukaryota > Metazoa > Chordata > Actinopteri > Beloniformes > Belonidae > Xenentodon > Xenentodon cancila. The sequence goes on along the minus strand of JABWDQ010000184.1, from coordinate 4,056,074 downwards.
TATTGGATTATGTAACCTGGGGAAGATGTTCATTTTCAGTTGTGCAGCCAAGCCTGGCCAAGAAATGAGAAGGTATTTGAACTCTGTAAGTCCAGCCCAGCACGTTTGAATACGGGTGGGAAATTTGCTTTATAAATTTGTTCTATGGAGGGTATTCTTTGTATTCCCAAATAAATAAAGACTTCTTTTGACCATTTAAAAGGAAAGGGAGATGGGGCTTTAGGCATCTGTTTAACACTACCTAATGACACTGCTTCAGATTTATTAAAGTTTATTTTGTAACCAGAAAAAGTGCCAAACATATTAATTGTGCCAATAAGGGTGGACTATGTACATATTTGTTAGATGAATTATGCATTATTAAACTGAATCAAGTCAAACTGAATTGATTCAAATTAAATTGAATTGAGAGCAACATTGCATGGAGGTCAGGGACAGTGCCGATGGAGTGGAAAAGAGAAATAAATACTTATTTTAAAAGGCTGACTAAAATGCAGACTGAGGAAATTAACAGAGGACCTTTACCATGAACTTTTTAAACCTAATTTCTCCAGTGCAACACCATCCTGCCAGCATCAATATGTAAGAAAATCCAGAAGCTACAGGTGGATGCCTCTAAATAACTGGATTACTGACTACGTAATAAACATACCATAGTTTGTAGCAAGATGTAGAATACCTTCTATAAGTCTTTTGTGGAGAGTTTATTCACATTTGCAGTCATCTGATGGGGAGCAGCATCAGAACCAGTGACTTAAAGAAACAGAAGTGAACAAACTGATAAAGAAGGCTGGTTCTCTTCTGGGGACTGTCCTGGAACCTCTGGAGATGATTGTGTGAAGGAGGATGTGTTATAAAATGTAGATCAGGGACAATCCTGAGCATCCTCTTCGCAACACAGTGATTCAGCATCAAGAGTGTCTTTAGTCAGCAGTTTTTTTAGATCTGCTACAACACAAATGCTGCAGATCCTTCAGGCCGCTGCAGGAGATCCTTCAGACTGCTGCAGGAGATCCTTCAGACTGCTGCAGGAGATCCTTCAATCTGCTGCAGGAGATCCTTCGGACCGCTGCGGGAGATCCTTCGGACCGCTGCGGGAGATCCTTCGGGCCGCTGCGGGAGATCCTTCGGACCGCTGCAGGAGATCCTTCAATCCGCTGCGGGAGATCCTTCGGACCGCTGCGGGAGATCCTTCGGGCCGCTGCGGGAGATCCTTCGGACCGCTGCAGGAGATCCTTCAATCCGCTGCGGGAGATCCTTCGGACCGCTGCGGGAGATCCTTCAGACCGCTGCGGGAGATCCTTCAATCCGCTGCGGGAGATCCTTCAATCCGCTGCGGGAGATCCTTCAGACTGCTGCAACCTTCAATCCGCTGCGGGAGATCCTTCAGACTGCTGCGGGAGTTCCTTCAGACCGCTGCAGGAGATCCTTTAGACCGCTGCAGGAGTTCCTTCAGACCGCTGCAGGAGATCCTTTAGACCGCTGCAGGAGATCCTTCAGACCGCTGCAGGAGATCCTTCAGAACGCTGCAGGAGACCCTTCAGAACGCTGCAGGAGATCCTTCAGAACGCTGCAGGAGATCCTTTCTGCCCACAACAATAAACTTTAGAAGAGACCTTCTAAAACCTGGCGTACACATGTGGACATTACTTGCTTTGGTGTCTAAGTCGTAACATTTAATTTCTTAACAGGGGCCCAAAGCAACAGCAAACAAAAATAGCACCAGGTCTGAGAAGGTTATGTCATGATTAATGCAACAATTAATTTTTCTTTGGGGATTAAAAAAGTATTTCTAAATTAAATGTAAGTGAACATGTTTGATAAGTAAACACAAATGTTCCCAAAATTATTATTATTTTTTATCATGGCCCCGGGGCAGGAATGATAATCTGGTAAGAGTCTTTGATTTTACTTCAAAGGCCTTCAGGTAGTGTAATTGACCGTAACTCCTGCATCAGGGAGCGGAAGGAAATGAGAGGGTTTGTCTGGAATTGGAATGAAATGAAACATGGGATTATGATTATTGTTTATCCACTGACACTTGTACAGTCCAGTTATGAACTGCAACGTCTCAGAATCAGAATGAATCAGACCTAATATCGATGTGACTTTGGGTTTATTGCCGGCTTTGTTTATCGTTATTCCATGTCATGAATATACCACATTTGTTATTGTTCATGCGGGTCATGCACATAAGTAAAATTTACCCCACTGTGATTTTGTTAGCAAATTAACATTTACAAGTATTATCAAAAAAGCCTGTGACAGTCATTTCTTATATTCACTTTTTTATGTTATTTATTTAATTTTTCAGCTTTTCCTATTCCAGCTGCTGAGAGGGCTGTCTTATATCCACCAGAGGTACATTCTTCACCGAGATCTGAAACCGCAAAACCTGCTGATCAGCGACACGGGAGAGCTCAAACTCGCTGACTTTGGTGAGCAGGCAGGAAACTGATCCATTTCTCTGTGTATCTACAAGATGCAAGTTTGTGTGTGTGTGTGTGTGTGTGTGTGTGTGTGTGTGTTTGTGTTTGCCAGTTTCAAGTTATTTTTGCGATCTTTGTGGGATTTTCTTTTTTTAAAATAAGGATACAAACATTAATCCACTTAAGTATAAGAGACAATTCAACCGCTCCAAAACAGTGTTTTGCTGTGTTTTGCTTCATGATACAATATTTGAAGTAAATTAAATCACAATTTTTGCATAAAACATATTTTAGAAGCTTGTGCCACAAAGCTGTTGTAAAGTTTGACATTCAAACGTACGTGAAGTATGAGCTGAAAAGTTTTACTTTTCTTGAAAGGTGTCAGGTGGTTGTTCTCCTGAGGTGGAGAACTTCCCTGCAGGACTTTGTTTGCAACCATCAAAATGACTGGAGAACACGTTAATCTTGCTGAAACACACTGATAATTTTGTTAATAAAATAAGACAAAGTGATTAGATGTGAGGTGTCATTTGAGTCGCTCTAACATCTTGGGCTGTGCTTTCAACACTGTTGTATTTGTTGGCATACTGAAGATTGCTTTCTTTTTATTATCATTTGTAGCAGTTATTTTGATTAAATAGCTCAACTTAAGATGTTTTGTTTGATGACTACATGACTGTAGCCTGTTTTGCCCATGAAGCGGTATAGATTGTGGCATGTGCATGTTCATCAAATGGATTATGGATAATCTTCATCGTAATTTTGCATAATTGGGGCCCCAAAATGGCCTCATGCATGAGGCCCCCACAAAGCAAGAAACACCACTGCTGGCTTGGCAACACCACGCCAGAAGAGACATAAATTTAACAGAATTTTTAAAAACTGCTATGCCTTCCTGCTGCGTGTGCAGCTCTGTGTGCACGGAGCACTCAACAGCATCATTAAGGACTCCGCTCATCCTTCACATGCACAGTTTACATGCACAGTGCAAGTAAACATGCTGTGGCAGCTTTACAAAACAGCATCTTTACTGCATCATTTTAAGTTTTACGTGCAGCTGCACTTGATACAGAATTTGACTTCAGTCTCAGTCTCACAACATGCAGAACAGGAACAAAAGACCGTGTCTCCTCTCAAGAAGTCTTCCACCTGCCCCTGTTCCCCCCTTACACAGAGGGCACACTTACCCCTTTTCAGTTTTTCCTTGTTTATTCTTTAACAAGTTAAATGCTTTAATTAATCCCAGAACCCACTGGCACCAGCCTCATTTAAATTTGATGCATCTTGGGAAGACTGGGTTTGTGTTAAATTTAATTTAATTCAACAGTGCTGAAATATGTGAAATGATAAAAAACAATAACAATTTGATCATTATAAAAAGGGCTACAATTTGATTAAAAAAAACAAAAAACTAAATGAATGAGAGGCTTTGTAATAATGTGACATGTATATCCATCACATTTGAATGTTTGACATGAGAATTAAAAAGTTTAAGCTTGGTTGATGAATGAATTAGAGCTGCAACGAATTATTGACACAGTCCACAAAATGATGTTTGATGCTGTGTATTGGAACTTACAACACTTCTTAAAGAGAATAACGGTGTTCATGTTTTGTTTAATGATAAGTTGATATAACAACGACGCAGATATTCTTGTCTCAGGTGGTAGATGCCACACATTTTCAGACCCCTCTCTGTCTGCTGGTGTGCGTTTCACCTGTGAGTGTGTGCAAGTGACTTTGTGAGGTCATTGGGTGAAAATTGTAAAGGAATGACCAAAAACAGTCGGTGTGGTTTTTATTAGACTAAGGCCCAAATATCTCAGACATTGCTCTCCATAACGCTCACTCCTCAAAGCTGCTGCTACTCTCTCAGAAGTTTCCTACTTTCAGAAACCATTTTGCACCAACCATTCAGGAGTAACAGTAGTGAGACATTCAAGTTACAAATCTGTGACCTTAGACTGTAAATATGTGTGTGACGCGCTGGTGAATCGTGTCTATGATTGTCTGGAGATGCGCAGGAGATGCTGTGACGACTTGTTAGTGCTTTTGTTTGTGCTTTCGCTTTATAAGTAGCAAAGTTTGTCATTACAAGTTTTGACTTCGATTTTGTCATCATATAACTTTGTCTCTGTAGGTGTCAGCTCATAATTTATGTCAGTTTTTGCCAATGTGGTCTTCAGCATTTTGCTTTAGGAGTTTTTTACCTTGAGACGTGGTAGTTGTGGCTGTCAGGGCGACTGGCTCCTTCATACTAGTAATGCCGTCATCTTCAGCCAGCCAAAGTAATGTTACAGACCTGCGCAGCAACCTCACAGGTTTAGCACTGACATGGTACCAAAGGGGTGAACCAGCTACTGAGATAAGCAAATGTCTTCCTACACAGAACAGTTTTTTTGTGCTTTCATCTGGAAGTTTCTCACACCTGATATTCCCTTTCATTAGTGCAGACTGTTCTGCCTTGTTCATCATGCTCATTACGCTGTGCAGGAGATCTTAAATCTGCATGTCTGGAACTTGTGAACGTTACTCGGTGCAAATGAAAGTGGGATAACAATGCGCTCATTTTTCTGACATGTTAGTTTTTGTGTAATTCATTAATGTTCATGCGTTTAAGTCCCGTCCTTAAATTGCAATAATTGTTAATATGTAAATATGTTTATTTTTTGCTCTTAAGCTGGACATTTAAACATTGACTCGTTTTTGCAGCCAACCTCAGGATGTTACATAATTGCCGATTGAATGACACTCAATTCAATTTAATTCAGTTCCGCTGAATAATGATTCATTAATCACTAAAGGGAAACGGATGTCAGGTAGTCAGGATGCATTCTCAGGTGGACAATTAAAAGTCTCTTCAGGACTTAAATAAAGAAGTGTGAAATTGGGCCATCTGCTGTATAGTTATTAAAGTAACACAATCGATTTTAAAAACCTTAACATAATATTTGTAAAATGATTTTAGCACTAGATGAATTTATAACAGTACTAACGGCACTTCCGCCAGCACATGAGAGGGTCTGTGTCTCCTGAGTCTCAGGAACCGACTCGCCACTGCTTGTCAATCAAAGCGCATGATCCGGTTTGCGGCATAGATTACTCTTTTTACTCGTATGAAGAAAGGACAACGTGACAGAGCAAGAGCCAGAACATGAGTCAGGACTGGACCAACTTAAAGTTGGACTAACTGGACAAGACCAGGAGCTGCAGGGCGGATGGACGGAAACCTAACGTTCTGCTATTGGATTAGTAAGTCATGTTTATATTTCTTACTCTGTACCACATGTTTTTGAGTCTGGTTGATGTTAGGCAGTGTTGCAGTTGTTTATTTAAACACTAGTTTTCGGTTTTATGTTTGTAAATGCAGTTGTTAGACAAGATAATGTTATCACACAAGATAATAGGTTGTTTCATACAACTGCTACAGGAAAGTTGGATTCTGTGAGGGTCCCACTATGCATCTCATATGCAAACCAAGGCAGGTCAGCGAATACCTTTGGCCATATAGTGTATATAGGTGCTCGTCCTATATGTGCATATCTCCACAACCCTCCAGCCATAATGCATAATGTGTATGCTTGTACATAGAATACCAGCTACTGTTGTAGATAGTATTGTATTTTTTACATGCTTTGTAATGTGGTTTGTGTGGTCCTAAATGCCTCAGATTCCCTGTGTGTGATCTGAATCCCACTCCGACCATATCAATATGCTCATATTTGCTGATAGTAAAAGCACCACCATGTAGGAAACATAAGAAACTTGGTTAACTGTTGAATGTATATTTAGGTCGCTTACCAGTATGTAGCTGAGTTGCTGTTGTTCCCAAACACTTCCATGTTCTTATAATACAGCTGACAGTTGACTGTGGAATATTTAGGAACCAGGAAATTTCATGACTGGATTTGTTGCACAGGGGGCATCCTACTTGTAAGAACAGTCTGCATGCCTAGGGGCTTTTATACACCTGTGGCCATATAGGTGATTGGAACACCTGACTCCCATTATTTGGTTGGGTGAGCCAATACATTTGGCAATATAGTGTGTGTGTGTATGTATATGTGTATATATATATATATATATATATATATATATATATATATATATATATATATATATATATATATATATATATATATATATATATATATATATATATATACATACACTAGGAGTGGTGGCCTAGTGGTTACCTAGTGGGTGCATCATACATACAGCGTGTGCACGATGTCCACACTGACAATGAAAAGGAACAAAAAAGCTGTACGCTAAGAGCGATCAGGACATAGACTCCCTGATCCACACCACCAGGATCTACAGCAACAACATTGGGATGTCATTCGGACTTGAGAAATGTAGGAGGATGGTGACAAAAAGAGGCAAGGTAGTCCACACAGAAGGGGTCTCAGTCCCAGAAGGAACAATAGCAGACATTGAGGACAGTTACAAGTACCTTGGAATACCACAGGCAAATGGTAACCTCGAAGGGGCTGCAAGGAAAATGGCAACAGCCAAATACCTCCAGCGAGTAAGGCAGGTCCTAAGAAGCCAGCTCAATGGCAAGAACAAGTCCCGGGCAATAAACAGCTACGTCCTGCCAGTGATCAGATACCCTGCAGGAATAATAAGGTGGCCAAAGGAAGAGATACAGACCACAGATGTTAAGACAAGGAAGCTCCTCACCATGCATGGTGGGTTCCACCCCAAATCCAGCACACTGAGACTGTACGCAAGCCTTAAGGAAGGAGGCCGAGGACTAGTGAGTGTGAAAGCCACTATCCGGGACGAAATTGCCAAGCTCCATGAGTACATCAAGGACAAGGCCCAAATGGATGACGTACTCAGTGAATGCCTCAGACAATGGCAAGGTGAAGAGGTGCTGGAGGAGGAAGCATCATGGGAGGACAAGCCCTTACACGGGATGTACCACCGAACCATAACTGAAGTGGCTGATCTCCAGAAGTCCTACCAATGGCTAGAGAGAGCTGGCCTACAGGACAGCACAGAGGGACTCATCCTGGCTGCACAGGAGCAGGCTCTGAACACCAGAGCAATAGAGGCCCAGATATACCACACCAGACAAGACCCAAGGTGTAGGTTGTGCAAAGAAGCACCGGAAACAATCCAGCACATAACTGCAGGGTGTAAGATGCTGGCAGGGAAAGCATACATGGAACGCCATAACCAAGTAGCGGGCATACTCTACAGAAACATCTGTGTGGAGTATGGGCTGGAAACCCCTAGGTCAAAATGGGAAACACCTCCCAAGGTGGTGGAAAATGACAGAGCAAAGCTCCTGTGGGACTTCCAGATACAGACAGACAGGATGGTGATGGCAAACCAACCAGACATCGTGGTGGTAGACAAAGGGCAGAGGAAAGCCGTGGTGGTGGATGTGGCAATACCAAGTGATGGTAACGTCAGGCGAAAGGAACACGAGAAGCTTGAGAAATACCAAGGGCTTAGAGAGGAGCTGGAGAAGGCCTGGAAGGTGAAGGTGACAGTAGTGCCCGTGGTGATCGGAGCACTCGGGGCAGTAACCCCCGAACTGGAAGAGTGGCTGCAGCAGATCCCCGGAACAACCTCAGATATCTCAGTCCAGAAAAGTGCAGTGTTAGGAACAGCAAAGATACTGGGCAGAACCCTCAAGCTCCCTGGCCTCTGGTAGAGGACCTGAGTTTAGAAGGGACACCACCCACGGAGGGTGAGGAACCAGTTTTATATATATATATATACTGAACTCTGAACACTGAACTAACCTGTGGGCGAAGGTGGTGCAGGATGAGCCGCTCCGCAGTCTTTATCAGATGAGAAGTCAGGGCCACAGGTCTGTAGTGGTTGGGCTCCCTGGGTTGTGTGCTCCTTGGTACTGGAACCACACAAGAAGTCTTCCACAGTCCAGGAACCCTTTCCATATTGAGGCTCAGGTTGAAGATATGCAGTCCCTGAGGAGTCTGGACCTGCTGCCTTCCTGACCTTTGTTCTCCTAATCTGGCATCTCATCTGAATGGCTGTGAGGCAGACCTGAGGCTGGGCGGGCTGGAGGATGGGGCTGGCTCTGTTGTAGAAGGGGATGAGGAGGTGGTGTGAGGAGAGTGGATGTGATGATAGCACTGCACCAGGAGAAGGGGGGTGGGGAGTTGGTGGATGTCCCAGAGTCGAATCTATTGAGGACCAGATTCAGGTCGTCACATCTCTGTGATCATTGTGGCAGAACAGCTACATTAAAATGTTGCTTCCTGTTGCTTCCTAACTGTCACTTCCTGTCGCCACTAGTACTGTGACTGAATATGAGCATATGCATCTGTGCAGAGCTGGACTCTGATTATGCACAAGATGTCTGAGGTCTGTGGGACATTGCATGCCAGCATTAGAGCAAGTTTAATTTTCATGGCAAAACATTGAAATTCACTGAAAATCCATTGGCAGGTCATGTAATGAAAACTCATAAGCTTTCCAAATTAAACATGAGCAAAGGCCAAAGATGGCACACATCTTTTAGTAAATATCTTTTAATATCTGTGAGGAGTTCAGGTACGAGGCCTTCAAATCACACAAATCAGGTTTAAATTGCAGTTTAGTTTAAAAATGGCAGACTCCCTGTACATTTTAGGGTCTGGGACCTTTTTATATGTGGGTCATCACTTTTCATTTGAGCCATTTTTCCACACCCATGTAGGGGACCCTAAAGTTTGAATCATTTTGCTGTGACATCTTGTTTTCAGCCTGGTACAGTGGTAGAACCAGACTGAATCCTGCCTTAAATGAAATATATTTTCAAACATTTCTGATATTGTTGCAACAAAGCCTCTTCTAAGGATACGTTCAAGGTGTGTTTCTAGTTACTGATATTATAAATGTTTTAGTTTGTAGTCATTTCTTCTATATTTTCAGCTGCAGTGAGATCTTCTACCAACTTCTTCTACCAACACATCTAGACACCTGATCAAGCACTAGCTAATGACACCCAAGAAAATATGTAGATAAAGTAATTGTAATGTGGTTCATTGGATGTCTGACTAAACATGGGATGAACCTAGAAATGTTTTGTCAAAAGCCAGTTTTGGTCTTAACCTAAAATCTGCTGTTTTGGCCGACCCTTTGTTGTAAGCTGAGAGGTGCAGGAGACTGAGTGGCAGTATAAACAAAAGTCCAAAGGTCCTTTTGTACAAACAAAAGTTCTTTGTCAACAAAAATGACTGCAAAGCAGGAATCCAGAACTTAGACAAAAGGACTTGAAAAAACCACTACCAGAAACTGTCACAGACAAGATTATAAACAGTACGGAAGACAGTCCAGGACAAAAGTCCAGGACATTTAACAGCAGAGAGGAAGACAAGGACAAGATAATATATAGACTGGGGATGCCGAGCTAGTGCAAACCCTCAGAGCAGATGGGCACAACGGAAGTCAAACTCAACAATATACAACAGGACATAGACTATCAGAATAAAACTAAGTAAAGAATCAAGTAAAACTCAACAATTGTAAGTTAAATCCTTACAGAAAACCCAAAACTTGACACTCATCTGCTTGGCAAGTCACAGTAGTTACCTGGATAGAATTACATATTTATATATTGATAAAATAGTTTATACTTACATACATACATATGACATTAGTATTTACAAATGTTCCACTTTTGTTGCCTAAATATTAATAACATTCTCTCTCACAGGTACAGAAGACCCAACAGTAAAGATGTTGACACTCTCAAAGACCTGCAGCTACATGAGAGACCTGCAGCTACAGGCCAGACCTGCAGCTACAGGCCAGACCTGCAGCTACAGGCCAGACCTGCAGCTACAGGCCAGACCTGCAGCTACATGAGAGACCTGCAGCTACAGGCCAGACCTGCAGCTACAGGCCAGACCTGCAGCTACAGGCCAGACCTGCAGCTACATGAGAGACCTGCAGCTACAGGCCAGACCTGCAGCTACAGGCCAGACCTGCAGCTACAGGCCAGACCTGCACCTACAGGCCAGACCTGCACCTACATGAGAGACCTGCAGCTACAGGCCAGACCTGCAGCTACAGGCCAGACCTGCACCTACAGGCCAGACCTGCAGCTACATGAGAGACCTGCAGCTACAGGCCAGACCTGCAGCTACAGGCCAGACCTGCAGCTACAGGCCAGACCTGCAGATGATAGTTGTTTCCAGGAGCATGAGGATTAGAAAAGACCTTCCCAGAAGGTGTGTGATGTCTTCAATTTGTGCTCCAACACAGCCACCAATCACCTATGAACTTGTGAGAAGTCATGTTCCATGAGGGGACGGTGGTCCCCAAACTCAGTAACCATGTGCACAAACTTGTAAAACTAACCAATAATGGATTTTACTTTGTTTATTTATGAATATGTGCATAGTGTATACAGAACAAAAGACTTCTGTGAATAGTTCTAATAAATTGCAAATACTTGAAGAAAAAGTATTGCAGATGCATTATTTTTTTTTTCTGTTTATATAACTTTTTTTTTTTTTAATATAAGGTGCTGTGTTCTAAAATCTTTTATTGATTTGATGGGTTGGAAAACTTTACCAAACACAGCCGTATGTTCAAGGAAAAAAAAGGCCCTGTCACCCATGCTGGCTTAGCAGAAGTTGTCCACATGTCTCAGTGATAAATGCTCTTAGAAGAATCAACATCAACATCAGAACCTCAAACATCAGGGGCCTCATTTACATGCACAAAAAACTGCATTGTCCATGCACACGTTGCAATGTACTAAAATGAACTTTGTGCAGATTTGTGTGTACCACCAGGGAAATGTCAGATCTTAATTTTAACTGTCAGTTAAAATGCCCAACTGTAAAGTAGTAAAACTCACTTTTATACACCAAAATATGTTTCCCTCAATCTCCTGTGGCATAGAGTGATTTGAAAACAATATTTCATTACATGTCCAAACACATGATTTACACTTGAACAATTAAAATGAACCACATGTAACATAATTCTCCCCTATGTCTGAAAAGATTATCACAACCTAAATCCGAAGTGATACATTTTCTATCTATTTCATGTGAGATGTTAACACACATGAATGAGTGATCGGTTGTGAGGCGCACAGATGTCCATCACATTAAAATGATCATCTACACTGTTTTCTTCTTAGTGGGAATGAGAGTTAATTTTATTAAGAATTGTATTAAATTATAAAAAAAAGAAGAAAAAAAGAATTGTATTAAGAACAAGTCACACAAGATTAGTTCTAAAGTGACAATGTTATACAATTATATACATTTCCTATAAATGACTGTGTGAAGTCACTCACAATGGCGCAATTACAGAAGCTTTGGTCCAACTAAAAGACACTGAAGCGTTGCACTGGTGGCTTGTTTCTCTCGCTGCTACTCTAAATGTTTCAACAGTTTGTCAACTGCTCAACTAAAGAAAATAAAAATCAATGAGTGAAAGAAAAAGGTAAACCACTTGGGTAAACAGTTGGGTGTGATTCTTTAAACGTTTTTGTGTATAAAGCTTCATGTTTCATGGTTTTTGTTCAACTTTATAATTAGTTCTTTATTAGTTCCTGGTGGGTTATAAAATAAATAATGTTACTTGCTTATAGTTAATGAAACCTTTTAACCACAAATAACACCCATCTTTATCTGTAATCTTAGAAAACAACTGGACATTTACTCTACTAAAAATTAACACAGCTACACACCTTGCATATCTCTTTCTCAAAAGAGCGATAGTTTGAGTTCCTCAACCCCGTTTTATGCAGCTTCTCATGTTCAGTATTTGTAAGATGAGTCTCTTGTCAAAAGATGATATCTTGTTTCTCCCTGTTCATTTAGCGATGGCCTTACTCCTCGTTATGGGATTATTTAACTCACTAACTTAAGAGTAATCACTCTGTTTTTAAGATGATGCATTTCAGTTGTTGAGGAGAAAATAAGTTGATCTCAACAGACATCCATAGATGACCAGAACAACAAACCACCTGTCTGTGTACCAAAATGAAACATAACAAATGAGCTCAACATGCATATACTAACATTAGTATAAAATCCAATAACCTTGAACATATGGAACACATAGAAAAGTAAACAAAATAAACATAGGCTCCCAGACATGTGATCCATTAAGCCAGAAAATGTTCACAGTAAGAAAATACACCTGAATACGCTGTACAGTCTGGTGTGGTACAGGATGGGATAGTCTTACCAGTCTCTGTAGGTTACTCAGTCATTCACATTAACTAAAAACTCTCATGAAGCCTCCTCAAGGCGTCTAAATCCCTTCAGTTTGTTGTGAATATGTTTGAGGCGTCCCTCTTGCTGCCGGCGGGATTTTGAGCCAGTTTCCATGGGGTTTTTCCTGCTCTTGCTGAAAGTATACTCTGTGTGGAAGCATCTTATTTGTGCCCATCCGGGACCGTCTTCCTCAGAGCATTGGTCATCTCCTTTGCGCTGTTGCTTTTGACACGGTGTGTCAAAACCCATTTCAAAAACAATGAATTTGTGGCTGAATTTTGGGGTAAAGCATCCGGAAACAAAAAAAACTCTTTTTCCATTGTCCTTTCTCCAAGCGCAGCAGAGAACCAACTCTTTAGTTGTATTACCCAGGAAATAAACAAGCACAGATCTGGGTTTGACACTTTTCGGTGGTCTACTTCCCAGACATCAGTGGCAGCCCTGTGAGAGGCAGTTAAGGTTGTTATGTTGTCCCCCTCAGCTTCCCCTGGCATTACCGTGGATACGGATGTTATTCCTCCGGGAACAAACCTCTAGGTCCGTTAACTGAGCTTGAATGGATTTTTGTAGTTCTTTCCTCCATCACCTCAACTCTGCCAATTATTTCTCCTAACTTAGATTAACACTGTTTATTTTGTACTTATTTCACCTCAGAAATCCCCCAACTCGCTCTTGAGTGTTCCTGTTGCTTCACTGAATTCTTTCTTCACATCCACATGGCCCGCCTGTATCTGTAATTATCTTAGCTTGAATAGTTTCCATAGCGTCTTGCGCAGTTAATATACTAACGTTACCTGTATCAACTTTCCGTTGATGGTTCAATGTCTTTTCTCAGGCTTTGTCGTGAAGTGTTTCTGGTCTGTCTGTGTCCTCCTTTCATGCTACTGTGACAACTTTAATTAATTAGTCCCATGTCTTTTTGAGGGGAAATAAAACTGCCTGGGAGTCTCCACCTTCTTCTGCTATATTCAACATGACCTCATTGATGGTCCGTTTTTTTTCTGACACGAGGGGGAACCTCTGATTTGGAGACGGTCTGACTCAGAAAATGGGCTTGAAGTGGGACAATAACAGAAATCGCCGTGCTCTTGTTGTCACCCATGAAGTGTGTAGGTACCATCCTGGGGTTGAGAGCTTGCACACTCTTCAGCATGTGGGCTGTTAGTCTGAGTAAAGCTTTAACAACAAACCTTTAACAACAAAACAGGACAGAACAATAATTTTATTAAACCATGCATTTATATTTATTTAAAACAAAATTGCCTTAAAAATGAATTCATACATTTTTAATGTGCTTATTTTGTATTATTGCATTTGTATTATTGCTATATTTCTTTCTGAATGTATATTTCATTCATATAGGTCACATATTAAATGAAATTTAACACATAAAAGCTTGTTTCCCCTAACAGAAATATACCATTTTAAGCTGAACCTTTAATTTCCTATTTTATGCTTTAGTCACATAATCTAAAAATGAATATGATATATTTTGAAATATAAAGTACATGATTTGCATGTATATTATAAAATACATGTTAATCTAATATAAAAGACATATAAATACAATATAAAATACAAGATTTGCAATCGTACTACATAATGTATGATCAATAACTTTCCTCAGAAGATAAGAGGGAAGCACAAATGATTGGCTGCTGCATGAGAAACCCGAAGAGCATTATAGCCAGTAATGTTCTGTAAAAAATATGCCAAAGCCGTTATTCACATTAGGGTAGAATACTGTAAATTTACAGTAATACCTGGGGTTTATAACAGTATTACAATGTAGAACTTTAAGTATTTGCCATTAAAAAATACATGTATAGACTGCATATTTAGCAGTAAAATACACATTTTTCTACATGTTTAAACTGTATACTTACACAGAAACACCATATTTTTTACGTCCTTGGACCGTATATTTAACACAGAAATACCTTCAATTTTACAGAAAAATACTGGCACATTTGGTAGCCAGAAGTTTACTATAAAAAAAACACGGTAAAATTTTTTTCGCATTACAGTAAAGTACTGTTAATTTACAGTAATAACAAGAGTTTATAACAGTATTAAAATGAAAAAATACCATATTTGCCATTGAAAAATACATGTATTGACTGTTTATTTAGCAGTAAAATGCACTTCTTTTTACATATTTAAACTGTATTCTTAACAAGGAAAAACTTTTTTTTTTATATACGGAAATACCTTCTGTTTTACAGAAAAATACTGGTAACTTTGGTAGCCAGATTTTTTCTGTATGAAATATGGCAAAACTGTTCTTTACATTACAGTAACGTACAGTTTACTGTTACAGTAATAAATGGGGCTTTCAACAGTATTAAACTTTAAAAATGTAAATATTTGCCATTGAAAATACATGTTTAAACATAAATTTATCACAAAAAAAAAACACATTTTACATAATGAAACTGTTTAACAGTTTTTACACTGCTCAACCACATATTTAACATAGAAATACATTGTAATTTATTGCACACAAAAATACTGGCAGCTGTTGTTGCCAGAATTTTTTTTTTCACATTACAGTTAGGCAGGTACATTTTAAGGTTATAACTGGGGTTTAGATCAGTATTATGCTTTAAAAGTGAATATATTTGTCATTACATCTTTTACATCCTTAGACCAGCTATTGAACACAGAAATACTTGCCAGAATTCCGTGGTTGCCAGAATTCAAAAACTTTTTTTTAAATTACAGTTTAATAACATTTGTAATGTTTAAGTCTAAATCATTATTTTTCCAGAATAATTACATTATTTAATAGACAAGCACATATTTTACTGATACATTGTAGAATATTACATTTTATAAGTTTGTATACTCCCCCCCAGAAAGATTTATGTTAAAACTTGATTTTGTTGTGACACAAGCACTTTTTAGAATTTATTATAAAAGGAAAACAAAGATACAAGAATAATTTGAGATTAAATTATTCAAAACGATTCGCAAATAAAAGAATGCTTTATGTGTAGGCAATGAAAAGTTTGCATAAAGCAGAGATCTGCCCACTCTTGATCCAAGCAATAAAAAGAAACTCAACATGAAATATGTTTCTCTGACAGCACTAAACTAAATAACTTAAGTATGTCATATTATACTTACAGTTGTGGTCAATGGTGATGAGCTCAGCAACACATGAATGTTGCGCTTTGAATTTAACAGTCCTAAGGTGCATGCCATCCCTTTATCCAGGAGTCCATGGGCATAAAAGGGACGTGACAGAAATGTCAATAAGTTGTCCAAGATGGGTCCAAAATCTTGATTTCCTATAGTTTATAAGCCATGTCAGCAGCATGTGAATGCCAAGGGTCTCCATATCCTGGCTGGACTGTGTTACAACAGTGGGATCCCAGGACCTAACATTAGGGAGAGTAGATGCAACAAAAACACAGTTAATCCAAGAAAATATCAATCTATTATTTTTGATTTATAAGAGTTGTTTAAGAGAAATTGTGCAAAATAATTTGGATTATAGCAGTATATGAATTTAAATTCCAGCATTGTCTGCTGGAATGAGCATTTTTGTTGAGGTTTCCAGATTTTCAGATTGTCATACATCATGGGTGGGTCTACTGCTGATATCTTGCTTGACATTTTTAATAATAATAATTATTATTATAGTTGTTAATATTATCATTATTACCAAATAAATGTTATAATAACATTTTACATACTCAAAGAAAAAAGGTTAGAATTTGACTAGATCTGATCTCTTTCAGCTACTGTACTTCGTGTGCCTGGGTTACATGTAGACCTTCATGTCATTAGAATAACTTTACGATTCTTTAAACACCATCAGCCAACACGTCGGCAAGGCCAGGCCCAAGCAGGATTTTTAAATTCCAATAGATAGCTTGACATCATATTCAAGAAAGGAAGATCAGCTAAAGAGTAGATCAGGTGAGATGAGCTAAAGACAAGAAGAATAACCTTAAGGCAGGAAGATCAGTTGAAAAGAAGATGGCTGAAGAAAGGAACTTGAAGAGAGGAAGATAGGTTTGAAGCATTTAGTCAAAACTCTAGCAGAATAATAAAATTTAGCAGAATTTAGCAAGTGGCTGAAAGCCATAAAAGAAGGAACTACATTGATCTGAAATAAAATAGTTGAAGAAAGTGAAAAACCTTTTGAAATCCTAAAGAACTTTAAATTAATCAAAATAAAGATTAAGAGCAAGAAGATGTGGAAGAAAGAGGAAAGGAAGAGAACAAGAAGAGGAATTACAATGGAGCTAAGTGGAAGAAGAAAAAGGAAGGGATGGTAGACAGAAAGGCATGAAGGAAGACATACTGACAGAAGTGCAGAGAGGAAGATGAGCCAACACGTATGGACATAGAAAGCCATATGCAGCTATAATTAGTTTCCTCTCTGTCTCTTTTGGAACTACTGCATCAATTAATGTTCTTCATGAAATAATAAAGCTTTTTTTTTATTTAAAATCCCACGTGTTTTTGTAATTGAAGTCAGGTAATCCTTGTCTGATATGAAAAGTTGTTGATCTGAAACATCTGTTACAAAACAGCAGAAATCAAAGAAAATCGATAAGGGGGCAAACACTTTTTCTCAGCACTGTATCACCAACTATCCATATATTACTCATATACACACAGAAGTCTTATCGGTCTACTGCTGATAGATAATTTTACTATTGTATCCTGTCTTGTACCGTTGACGGTGTCTCTGTGTCTCTATTCTTTCTTTACTTCCTGCTCTACCCAGCTGGCCTTCGGCAGGAGGGTCCCCCCTTATGATCCAGGTCCTGCTCAAGGTTTCTTCCCTCTTAAAGGGGAGTTTTTCCTGCCACTGTTTGGTTTAAGGTTTTTCTTCCACTAGGGAAGTTTTTACCTGCTGTTGTTTATGTAATAATTGCTCGGGGGTCATGTTCTGGTCTCTGGAAAGATCCTAGAGACAACTTGTGTTGTAATAGTAGCTATATAAATAAAATTGAATTGAATTGAATTGAATTGTATATGATTTCAGCAGATACTTCTAAAATCCAGTTTGGACACATAGAATAGAGAAGCCAACAGAGGCCATTTTTAAAGTGACCAACTAAAATGCGTTGTCAATATTTTCACTGCATATAGAATCAAACCAAAAAAAAAGTAAAATGGAAAAGTAGTTTGGCAACATTTTACTACTTTTATTAAATATTTTGTGATGTTTAATTATTCCTCCTGAATCCACAAGCTATTTAATAAGAGGAAATTTAGTATTTCCCATCTCTGTGCCTCTGTTCTTTTAAAGAGTTATGTTGTTTTCTTTTACCTTTCTAAAAGTTTTACCTAATACTTAGACCAATCAGAATATTTTTATTGTCTCTATACAATAAAAGAAAAAAACACAAAATGAAAATAGAGGCATATCTTTTACACATAACTTTATGTACGGTAGTATACCTTTCTGATGGTGCAGAGAGATCGCCAGATTTCTCCAGGGGTAGGACTTCTGGCAGTGGCAGTGATTCGGCGGACAACACTAAGTAGACTGGATCGGTTTTGGACTGGGTCCAGTTCAATGCCCTAAAATATTTGAAAAACCATTATTACTTTTATTTTCTTGAACATTTCTTTTTTCTTAATACTTTTCATAGGCTTACATGGCTTAATTTGAATGTCATATCAAGATAATGGAGTTCATCCGCACTCAATCTGCAGCCACTGGACAGTCTGGTTTTGCTGATTATAAATATAAACTTAGCACAAAAAGTAAGGAAAGTTGAGTTTGTATTATTTCTTTGTTGTGACAATGCTTCTTGGCATTAAATATTATACAGTTAGAAAGCCTGTTTATTTTCCTTTTGAATGGCAACACATTTGTAAGGAACATGCATTTGTAGGAAGAGCAGCAGAGCTGAGTATGTGGGTTGTGCCCACAAAACATTTGCAAACCTTTTGCACACCTCAGCACCCTGTAAAATGAGAACTAATAAGAATTGGTTAAATGCAAATTTCAACAAAATTATCACAGAAGTTTTAGTCAGATGATTAATTTAAAAACAATAATGTTTTAAATATATCTTAATAAAAAATATCCTAATATAATCTTAATAGGTAATGTTTTTAGTTTACCAGCTGTAGTCAAAAATGTTCACTAACTAACACTAACACACACGTTATAAAGTAAAATCCAGGTTTTATGCAGCTTTCATCAGTCAGGACCAGATCTCTGAAAGAAGCTTTTTTTGATTTCTTCCAATTGACTTTGGTACTTTTCTTAGGATTTATTAAGAATAAACACCTTTATCAAAAGTTTAATGAAATAGCATCAAATAAGGGTTAAAAACAAGGAACCTGTATTGTTAAATATACTATAACGAACAACAATACATACAGAAAAGTCACATTAAAAATAAATAAATAAATAAATACCTTGTACCTTTGCAGGAACTGTAATGTTGAGCAGAGTTTCCCTGGTTAGTGTGTAGTCTAGTCATTCCCATGTCAGACAAAGGTGTGGACGTGAATGAAGTGACGTGATGGCTGATCATTTGGTTGATGCTTAACATGAGTGTCCAAGCATCTAAGCAGGGCCCTGGAAATATTAACAAAATCCCTACAAGTAATAAACTTCAAAGCACAAAAAGTTTTATTTTTAGAGAGATTGTGATTCCCAAAGGGTTCACTGATGCTCATCTTCGTGTTACTTTGTCTATACAATAATATAAGGGGATGCTAAGAACTTGAACATCTGAACCTGAAAAAGTTTCTGAGCTAACACTTCATTAATAGATTAAGTTTTGACTCTGTCAGAGAAGACTAAAATCCCACGTGTGATGATGGTGATGTGTGTGTTAGGGGGTGGTGTGTAGTGGATATGGTGTGTCCTGTATGGTGATTGTTCGGTGCGTTGTGGCGTATAGAAATGACTTTGTGTGTAAACTCACTGTTCTGAGAACAGGCAGCAAGGAGTCTTCATGTCTCAACAGACTCCAACAGTGTCCACGTCCCCTTCTGTAATATCCTCTAGATACTCTGCTGTCTCTGTACCAAGTGTCTTCATGGCATCTTCTACAGACAACTTCTGCAGAAACATCTGGAAGCACTGTAGTGATGACTTTGCTTATGTTCATCTGTGATTCAGCCATATCTATCAGATTTGAGAGACAAAAAAGAAGAATCTGACTACTGACATATACTGACATAAAAATCTGTTTTAGTGGGACTATCAGGTGTCCATTTTTCTTTTACAGTGATAATGGTCAAAACTGTCAATGTCTATTATTGTGTAATCAGGTAAACATCCACTTTCACTTTTCACAGCTTACATGCAGTACAGTTGAAGATGTAAATGTGAACATAATCTCATCAAAAAGTGTTGAATTGTGTTTAAATAAAATGAGGATGAATTCATGAACAGATTACTCATTCTTGTATTTTATCCAATTATACTGCACTACCATAAAAAAAAGAGTAGGAGTTTATTGTAGTTTTTGCTGTAAGGACGAGGACATTTAAACTAACTTCTAACATGATCTCACTGGCGCTCACGGAGTGAAAAGTTACACGTTATTACTGCAGCTGTTAAAACCGACGGCCTGTTACAATAAAGACGATAGAAATGAGACTTTCGGAGCTGCTTTCAGTCTGTCAACATGCAGAGCTTCTGTAGTGCAGTTGAACAATG
This sequence comes from Xenentodon cancila, assembly GCA_014839995.1. Taxonomy (NCBI): domain Eukaryota; kingdom Metazoa; phylum Chordata; class Actinopteri; order Beloniformes; family Belonidae; genus Xenentodon; species Xenentodon cancila. The sequence continues at coordinate 4,035,786 of JABWDQ010000184.1, read as the reverse complement.
AACGCGTTTAAAGACAAACAGTTTATTCACAAATATGACAAAAACAAATATCTTCAAAAACACGAACAGTATCTATATTATTCCCCGTTCCCGAGTCGGGCGGCGAGTTTTCCAAAAACAAGAGTCATGAATGCTCACGTTATAAAGAGACAGAGAAGAAAAATATCAACTTACCGCTGAAATTTGAAGATGCTTGCACGGAAGTTGTCACACCGACGAGCTGCAGCGTTCAGAGAACTGCCGCCGCCTCCTCCCTTCCTAACGGCTGATCGAGGGCGCTGATTGGTTGAATTCAAATTAAGGCGCCGTAATAGTTTATAACTCCCGCTTATTTCTGAATACCACTATTTACCAAGAGTAGACTTTACCTTTAGACGATAATTTAATAAGTATTTTATTTAAACAATTTGTAGTTATTTTATTATAATTGTTGTGTGTTTTCCCTTCATCAATCAATTCACCTTTATTTATAAAATACCTTAATACAAGCAGCTGGCCTTCAAAGTGGTTTACATCAAATGCAATAAAAGCATGTGAACAGAGCAGATAATGGACGCCACCCTTTTCTGGTTGAGAACTATGGCCTCGAATTTGGAGGTGCTGATTCTTATTCCAGCTAGTTCACACTCGGTTGCAAACCACCCCAACACATGCTGAAGGTTCCATCCATCCATGTATCCATCCATCCATCCATCCATCCATCCATCCATCCATCCATCCATCCATCCATCCATCCATCCATCCATCCGGGACCAGGTTGCAGGGGCAGAAGTCAAAGCAGGGATGCACTGACCTCCCTCACCTTAGACACTTCCTCCAGGCCTTCCAGCGGGACCCCGAGGCGTTCCCAGGCCAGCCGAGAAGCATAGTCTCTCCAGCCTGTCCTGGGTCTTCCCTGGGGTCTCCTCCCAGTGGGACATGCCTGGAACACGTCCCTAGGGCAGCGTCCAGGAGGCATCCTATACAGATGCCCAAGCCACCTCACCTGACTCCTCTCGATATGAAGGAGCAGTGGCTCTGCCCTGAGCTCCTCCTGAATGATTGAGCTTTTCACCCTATCTCTACGGGATCGCCCAGCCACCCTGTCCCTTATCCTTTTGATCATTACCCAAAGTTAATTGCCATACGTAAGGGTGGGAGCGTAAATTGACCGGTAAATCGAGAGCTTCGCCTTGCGACTCAGCCATTTCTTCACGACGATGGTCCGGTACATCGACCGTGTAACTGCAGACTCTGCATCAATCCATCTGTCAATCTCACGCTACATCTTTCCCTCACTCGTGAACAAGACCCCGAAAAACTCCTCCACTTGAAGCAGGACATCTCCACCTACCCGGCAAGCCACCCTTTTCCAGTTGAAAACCATGGTCTTGGGTTTGGAGGTGCTGATTTTCACCCCAGCCGCTTTCCACTTGGTTGCAAACCATCCAAGCACATGCTGAAGTCCTTGCTCGATGAAGCTAAAAAGACAACATCATCTGCAAAAAGCAGAGATGAAATTTTGTGGTTCCTAAACTAGACCCTCTCTGGCCCATGAAGGACATCCTTATGCTCAAACATGGTGTTTGTTATGGACAGACTGTGACTAGCGCAGAAGTCCAATAACAGAGCATCGTTCCTCCCAGTCATGCCTGTCCAGGTAACACTGTCATTGCCCACATGAGCTTTGAAGTCCCCCAGTAGAACAGTGGAGTCCCCAGTCAGAGCATTATCCAATAAAACCTCCCACGGACTCCAAGAAGACCAGGTACTCTGTACTGTTGTTCTGCCCCTAGGGACAAACAACAGTAATAAGTCGCAATGAAACAACCCTCTTGTTTTTGGGGTAAAGTCCAACACATGGTGGCTGAGCTGGGGTGCAATTAGTAAGCCCACAGCACCAGTGAGCTGCTGCTCATCACTCCTCCTTGAACCGTACTGATTTCAGAGATGAAGTGGGATTTCAGAGACCTCTGTACTTTTGCCAGCAGGGTATCTGATTATCTGTAGGACATAGATGTTGATAGCCTGGATTTGCTTTTTCCATTGAGCTGATTTCTGACAGCTTGCCTTACTACATACAGGTAAATCTGTTGGTCCTTATAGTGGCCTCCTGATGGTTCACATTTAACATACAACCACACATATCCCAACTAAATGACATCCAATGGTTTCCAGTTTAGTCCAGAACTTTATTCTAAGTTCATCTGTTCTCATATTGAGCTGACAAGAACTGAATTAACATTGGGGCTTGGCACCCAGTCTCAGATATCTCACACCTCTCTGCACTTAACTCTTATCAATTTCCAGTTATAGTAACAGGTTGGTAAAATGAAAATATAAAATTGTAGAAATTAGAGTGAAAATCTTTTAATAAGATTTTAATTAGAAATTTACAGTTGTGGCAGTTATGTATATAATGCTTTTTGTCTCTTATAAAAAGATTTTGATAGTAAATTTAATATTGATAGCGTGTGTATTTAATACTGTATTGACATAAAATTCACAGTTGTGAAATTTAAGTATATTATGGTATTTTTCTGATATTAACAGTAGTAGATAGTAAAATTAACAAGTATTAATCATCTTTTTCACAAGGCGGCTGTGTAAAATTACCAGTTGTGGCAGTTTTCTATATGATGGTTATTTGTCTGGTATCAACAATAATTGTTAGTAAAATTAACAATTATAAACTGTCTTTTCCAAAAGGTATCAATGAAAACTTTACAAATGTGGCAGTTATGTGTATTATGGTATTTGTCTGATGTTAACAGTAACTGATAGTAAAATTATCAAAAGTAAATAGTCTTTTCCATAAGGTATTAATGTAAAATGTACAGTTATGTATATTATGGTATTTGTCTGGTATTAATAGTAATTGATAGTAAAAGTAACAACTATTCATTGTCTTTTCTACATGGTACAGATGTAAAATCTACACTTGTGCCAGTTATCTACAATACGGTATTTGTCTGGTATTAACATATAATTGATAGTAAAATTAACAAGTATTAATCGTCCATTTCAGAAGTCAGCACTGTAAAATTTACAGTTGTGGGAGTTTTCTATATGACGGCTACTTGTCTAGTATTAACAGTAATTGATAGTAAAATTAACAAAATTAAATAGTCTTTTCCACAAGGTATTACTGTAAAATGTATGTATATTATGGTATTTGTCCGGTATTAAGAGTAATTGATAGCAAATTTAACAATTATAAACTGTCTTTTCCACAAGGTATCAATGAAAATTTTACAGTTGTGGCAGTTATGAGTATTACGGTATTTGCCTGATATTAACATTAACTGATAAAAATTATCAAAAGTAAATTGTCTTTTCCATAAGGTATTAATGTAAAATGTAAAATTATGTATATTATGGTATTTGTCTGGTATTAACAGGTAATTGATAGTAAAATTAACAAGTATTAATCGTCCATTTCACAAGGCAGCACTGTAAAATTTTACAGTTGTGGCAGTTATCTACATTGTGCTTTTTGTCTGTTATTAAAAGATTTTGATAGTAAATTTAACATGATTTTGACGTGTAATCTACAATTGTGACAGTTATATGTATTACGGTATTTATATGTTATCAACAGATATTATTTAGTAATTTAAACAGTGATACATTTTGAATTTTACAGTAAATCAATGTTCATTTTACAGTTACTATTGTAATAGTGTTTATGAAATATGACTGTTAAAAATGTGGTGTATTTTTTTAATCAAAGTTTTAATGTGTTTTTTTTTTTTCACAAAATACAAATAAACAAAACAGTTTTTTTCTGTAAAGTCTACGGATATTTTTTGACAGTGTAGTGCATCAGAAGTTGTGGTGCTTTTTTGGAAAAACACCAAAATCATCCAAAATTTGGCGATCAGTTGTGCAACAGCTATTTTTTTACAGAGCACTTGAATGAAGCTGGAGCGTCTTTCAGCAAACCTTTCTTCCTGCTGCTGTTTGCCATCACCGTGCTTGAAGCTTCTCTTCCTCAGCCACTTTATTCTCATCCACTTTTCACTTTGGAGTGTTAAGTACCCATGCGAGGAATGATAAAGTAACAACGCCAATGAACAAACCAGCAGGGCCATATGTTTCCAGCGCCACATTCAGTTGAATAAATAGTAATATTAAGGCCCAGTGTATTGATTCTTGTCTGACACTTGGAAAGGTGACGGTTATCACCATATTGATTTTTTTTGTCCCACCCCTACTTTAGAAATAGGGTCACTGCAACCTCTCAGTTATTTAATGAGGCAGTAATACAGTCCTCATAATCATCAACAGGCAGGTATTAAAATTAATCGTCTAGCAGGTTTTCAATAAAATTTGATGATTTAATTTAAAATTTGATTTGATGTAATATTCAAGGGCAGCACGGTGGCTTAGTGGTTAGCACTGTTGCCTCACAGCAAGAAGGTTCCCGGTTCAATTCCCGGCCCGGTGGGTCTTTCTGTGTGGAGTTTGCATGTTCTCCCCGTGCTTGCGTGGGTTTCCTCCGGGTACTCCGGCTTCCTCCCACAGTCCAAAAACATGCAGTGTAGGTTAATTGATCTTTATAAATTCTCCCTAGGTGTGAATGTGAGTGTGAATGGTTGTTTGTATGTGGCCCTGGATAGACTGGCGACCTGTCCAGGGTGTACCCCTGCCTTTCGCCTGATATACGTCGGGATAGGCTCCGACAGACCCCCGTGAAACGGATAAAGCGGGTATAGATAATGGATGGATGGATAATATTCAATGTAAATATCCAATATTTTGAATATATGATATATATGATATCCACTTCTCTGTACTTTCAGTCTTCCTCTGTTAATGTTTTTGTAGACTCAAACTTTTTCTTTCTCCTCAACTGCCTCTTTAGGCCTTGCCAGGGCCAAGTCAGTCCCCAGCCATACTTACTCCAATGAGGTGGTGACCCTATGGTACAGGCCTCCAGATGTCTTGCTGGGCTCCACCGACTATTCCACCTGCCTGGACATGTGGTGGGTATCTTCACTTTTTTTGTTGTTAGCTTAGCTTAGATATCTTGTAATGCCCACTATTACTGTTTGGACTATTGGTACTGTCCGAGGCCGAAGCTACTGAAACTCTGGTGTAATTTTAGTTTTGAGAACCAGTTTTAGTGATTGAAGCCATTACTTCAAAAGGTTGTGCAACAAAATAAGAAGTTGAGGGTAATAATTTGTCATGGCCAGTTTTTTAGTTTGTTTATTCTAAATTATTCTGTAGAACCACAATTCAAAAGCAATGTCTGATTTTCATTAGTAATTTTTTAATGAATTGGTATAGGTGTATCAGTGACCATTGTAGGCTTTTCTTTCTTTAATGGAAGGCGACCAACAAATCTGTCCATGTCTGTAGGCCTAAATCAGTGGCAGATTGCCTTGGGGGTCAAACAGATCCCTGGTTGAAGCCTGGATCGGATGTTGTATCAGCAAGCATCAATGTGATAGTGTGGGCCATAGGGTCTGGTTACAGACAGGTCCCATTACATTTTTTATGACATGAGTTCCCTTTTCTTGTGTTAGCATCCAGCCCCACATCTGTGTACAAGCAAGCCCATTATGGTTTAGAACTAAAGTTTATCCAGCATTCAATTGGTACCAAAAAATATTTTTATAATAATACATTATTAAATATATTTAAAGTGCCTAAACCTAGTTTGTAATTGAAGGATAAATGAGATGGCACTTAAAATGTGGCACTCAAAAATAAAGTAATGGAAAAAGTCCTGGATTTTCCTGTTGTGGGGACGCTTTGCAAGTCTGTTGGCACCATTTAGGTTGGCTCTGATTGTTCTTAGAGCCTCTCATCACTAGACTTAAAGGTAGAGCTTCGCACCTTTAGCAGCTGACACACCTCCCTCAACATCCAAGGATTTTAGTTGGCTCGTTTGGTGATGGCTTTAAAGACACTGACATCCTTCATGCACATATATATGACTATTGATAATTAATCATATTAATAGACTATTTTAATAGTTTTATATTTCTAGACAATAAAATGTTTTCCTACTCCTTCAGCAGTTATTTTTATGTATAAAAGATAACAATTTTGACTAGATTTAGGAATATTAGGCTTATTTCTAGAGGAGCTGTTGCAGTGCCTGTGCTATGGAGTGAGTCCATTGGGTCTTGCCGGCATAGCACACCAAGGCTATGTAAACATACACTGGTTGATGTGTCTATGGAGCCAAAGTCAGAGAATGATCATAATTCCAACAGCTGCTGGCGATCATAAACTACTTTAGTGACCGAAGTAACCACATTTTTGCTCTTAGCAGTATAATTTTGCTGTAAAGACTAAAACCGTTGGAAACTCGTACAATGGCAGCCAGACAGAGTGCCATATTTCCATCTTTCCAGGAACAAACCAGTTGTGGTTAATTTTCCGCTGTGGGGGAAAAGTTATAAGTTAAATTAAGCAGGTGGAATTGTGTATATATATATATATATATATATAACTGTAATAATGTATTCTCTCTTCAAGGGGAGTGGGCTGCATTTTCATTGAGATGATCCAAGGAATCGCTGCCTTTCCTGGCATGAAAGACATCCAGGACCAGCTGGAGAGGATATTCCTGGTGAGTCAAAGATGCTTCAGTATACACATGTGAATGGATCCTGCTGGCAGCCTTTGTGGAAAATTGTCCTAATACACATCATCTCTGCTGGATCTGCTGCCATTTCATTCTATATTGCAATAGTACATTATAAGGCAAAGGTTTTGGACTGCATGTATTGGAAACCACATCTTAAGCCTTTAAGACCGAATGCAACAAATTAGATTACTAATACTTGTTAACAAGCACCTCCTGGTTTAAACTAAGCAAAGAGGTAAAAGTAAGTAAGTAAATATTATTTATACAGCATATTTCACAGACATAAGTCAAAAAGACCTTCACAAGGCAGATGCAAGATGACACAAGAGAATAAACAAAGCACATTTAAAGCACAGGGTATTTTGGCCCTGTTTATACTTGTTCTGAAAGTCCATCCTCATCTACAGGTGTAGACACACCAAGTGTGCATTTGAGGATGCATTGAAATCTGATCACTCCATAAAGTTGATTTTGATTCTAATTCTGACAATGACATCATGGACTCATCTATGTTAAATGCAAAAGATCATGGACAACCCTGAGCTTCCTCTTAACAACACAGTGATTTAGCAGCAGAGAGTCTTTGTCAAAAGTTTCTGCAGAGCTGTCCTTCAGATCACAGGCCCCTACAGGAGATCCTTCAGTCCACTGCAGGAGTTCCTTCAGTCCACTGCAGGAGATCCTTCAGTTCCCACTGTTGCCTCACAGCAAGAAAGTTCCTGGTTTGATTTCCGGCCCAGTGGGTCTTTCTGTGTGGAGTTTGCATGTTCTCCCTGTGCTTGCGTCAGTTCTCTCCGGTCACTCCGGCTTCCTCCCACAGTCCAAAAACATGCATAGGTGTGAGCGCGCATGGTTGTTTGTCTCTGTATGTGGCCCTGTGTTGGACTGGCGACCCATCCAGGTGGTCTCCTGTCTCTTGCCTGTAATGTGTCGGGATAGGCTTTGGCAGAGTCCTGTGAACCTGCAAAGGATAAAGCGGGTATAAAAATTGATAGATGGACACACACATATATATATATATATATATATATATATATATATATATATATATATATATATATATATATATATATATATATATATATATATATATATATATATATATATATATATATATATATATAATTGAATAAGACCTGAATAATAATGAATACACATTTCACAGCATAGGGTACAAATTGGTTAAAGTGTGTTGTTTGACCTCTGGGCTGAAGGCTAATAATGTGCATATAACAATTTGGCAAAAGTTTAGGATGCGTAGGGGATGTAAAAAGGGTGGAGGAAACCCTGTATTAAGTAGTCACTCACAAAGCGAGAAGCAAATAGGACATCCAAAGACATGCTTTTCATTGACTGCATTTTAGATATGATATTTATTTTAGAATGGGATATTCTTTCCTGTAAATACTGGCCTCTACCATTTAGATCTATAAAATGATTATTATGGAATGTGAAAATATTATCTGCAAATATGAAAGCTTCAAATCTAGGAGTAAAATTCTGATCATATAAACCTTTTGCTTGTATGTACCTATACTTTGTTTTTACAACTATTTGTGAAAGAATGAGTCGCTCTCAGGAGCTCAGTGATATCCAACATGGAACTGTGATAGGATGACACCTGTGCAACAAATCCAGTCCAGTCCAGTGAAATTTCCTGGCTCCTAAATATTCCACAATCAACTGTCAGCTGAAATATAAAAACATGGAAGTGTTTGGGAAGACAGCAACTCAGCCACAAAGTGGTAGACCATGTAAACTGACGAAGTGGGGTCAGCAGATGCTGAAGCACATAGTGAGAAGAGGTCACCAACTTTCTGCAGTCGATCCTACAGACCTCCAAACTTCATGTGGCCTCCAGATTATCTCAAGAACAGTACACAGAGAGCTTCATGGATGTGTTTCCATGGCTGAGCAGCTGCATACAAGACATCACCAAGTGCAATGCAAAGTGTTGGATGCAGTGGTGTAAAGCAGCCGCCACTGGCCTTCTCTGGAGTGACCAATGGTGCTTCTCCATCTGGAAATTTGATGGACCAGTCTGGGTTTGGCGGTTGCCAGGACAACGGTACCTGTCTGACTGCATTGTGCCAAGTGTAGAGTTTGGTGGAGGGGGGATTATGGCGTGGGGTTGTTCTTCAGGAGCTGGGCTTGGACCCTTAGTTTCAGTGAAAGGAACTCTGAGCTTCAGCATACCAAGAACTTTTGGACAAGTTTTGGACAAGTCCCTTCCTCTTCAAACATGACTGTGCACCAGTGCACAAAGCAGGTCCATAAAGACCTGAAAGACAGTATGGTGTGGATGAACTTAACGGGTATGCACAGTCCTGACCTCATCCCGACAGAACACCTTTGGGATGAAGACTGAAGGCTCTTGTCCAACATCAGTGTGACCTCACAAATGTGCTTCTGGAAGAATGGTCAAACATTCCCACAAACACACTCCTAAACCTTGTGGACAGCCTTTCCAGAAGAGTTGAAGCTGCAAAGGTGGACCGACATCATATTAAACCCTATGGATCAGGAATGGGGGGTCACTTAAGTTCATATGCAAGTCAAGGCAGGTGAGCCAATACTTTTGGCCATATAGTGTATATAGTGGATCATGTCATTGGAAACTCCACAATCAACACACAAAAAGTCCTCTCAGGGAGTCAAACCAGGAGCAGTTGCTGTGAGGTGCTAACCACCAAGCCACCATACTTCCCATTTTTGGATTAAAATAAATTCAGTTTAGTTTGCTTTAGTTCAGTTCAGTTCAATTCAGTTTTATTGAATTGAGATCAATTCAGTTTTAGTCAATACATCTCAGTTCAGTAATACTTTATTGACAACCAAAGGGAAATTATATATTGCACTAAGTATTGATGATTTAATCTCTTTGCAGAATCACTGTAAATAACTGTGGGCAGGAAGGGTCTTTCTGGCATGGTCTGCATTGCAGTAGACCTGAAGAAGGCTCAAACGAAATATACTCTTGATGAATTACTGTGTTGTAAAGAGTATGGGCAGTTTTGTCTATTATCCTCTATAATGTTGAGCTCTTATTTAATATAAGAAAACACAGTTAAAAAAAACAACAAAAAAAAGCCCAATTTGACCATGAAAGGTTATCGAAAGGGACTGTTGAGTTATTATAAGAGACATTTCTCATGTATATTAAACACAGTTTTGATTGAAAGTGTCACAATTGTCATAATTTGGATGTAATTGAATTGTATTTATTGGGTCACTTTACTGTAAACTAGAGATGTAAAGTGCCCCGAAATGACCTTGGTGGTGGAATACAAGTAAAGTAAGGTGAGTTGAATTGAACTTTCCTTAACAAGTTTCCCACTAGGCCATCTTGTTTGTCAAGTAATGGTATGTTATCCATGAAAGGCAGAGCACGCAGTAGTGGCAAAGAGAGGAGACTGTTGTCAGCCAATGCATTCCACATGAAACTATACAAGCTCCTATCACTGAAACTCTGTTGCCACATTATGTGTGATAGTATTTATTTAAATTATTTTCATAATGCTTGATTGCTGTGAAGCTATTAGACGTACAGTATTTGTATTATAGTATCAAACAAATTTGCAAAAGAGAAGTAAGGAAGAGTCTAATTTATGGTATGGTATTTATGGTTACTTTCATTGCTTGGCAAAAGTTTAGGATGCGTAGGGGATGTAAAAAGGGTGGAGGAAACCCTGTATTAAGTAGTCACTCACAAAGCGAGAAGCAAATAGGACATCCAAAGACAGGCTCATCTGTCCCGACACATGCCATATGAAACTGAGGAATTGTGATAATGAATCCTGTCTGTTGCTGATCTGGGTTTTGTCATCATAAACCTAGTTTTTGGGATTGAGAGCTCAGCCCAACTTTCTCACAGAAGATAGACGAATAATGACTTTGGCTTGGATTTCTTTCGTTTTTTTTGTAACATCATTACACTTAAACATTTATTTTCACTAATTATGAGGAAGCAAACTTTATCCCTTGCACATAGTTCTTATTGTATGTAACAGTACATTGGCAGTATTTACAGAGAGAGGTTATAGCTGTGCTTTGTATGCTTTGTGAGCACACACAAAGCATACAAAGCAAAAACACATTAAAAACTTTATTTTTGACAAAAAAAGTACAAAATACATGTGACTCAATAGATTAAAAAATAATCTTTTAAGCAACATAATAGCTATTCTAATTAACCCTTTTCACTTGCTCACTCTACTATCTTGTCAGGTCCTTGGAACTCCATCTGATGATACGTGGCCTGGTGTTAATTCTTTACCTCACTTTAAACCAGGTGAGACATTCATGTCATTACGTTATACTAACCAACTAGATTTTCGCTGTAAACCTGCATTAGATCACCTAACTGACGAATACTCAATCCACTGTAAGCAATCCTGTGCAGACAACACAACATGTATGAAAAATGATGGCCACATGGCCTCCTGTGCTTTAATATTTCAACTTGTGTAATGTTGAAACTAAGCATCAGTCCATCTCTACTAAAATCAATGTGTTCTGAGTACACGTGTAATGTTACTGTCAGTCATAAGTCTTCATTGTGATGTCTTATTCTAACACTTTACTTTAACTTGTCACTTGTCAACATGCTGAAAGGTGGAAAATATATACAGGAATCAAATGCGAATGCTTTACATAATTTGTATTGACAGCAGATTCCATCATCCATGTTGTCACTTCATTCATACAGTGATGAAGGACATAGTGATGCCGTTTGACCACCACAGGGATTTTGGGTGAGGGTGTGAACACTGTTGCTGTCACAGCTGTTTGGATTTGGAGTTCTCTCGACCATACTATCAAAACAGAAAAAAAAAGTCTTAAAATGACATCCTCCAGCCCTCTGTCTCCATTGCCTAATTAAGGACAGACTACATCTCTACGTGCAAGTCTTACTAATTTGAGTTCATGTCCTCTGGCAGTTGTCTCCTGTTAGTCTCTCGCACACAGCTGTTACTCGGTCTCACAAGCACATACACACTGACACATCTAGCTTGGCTGGCTGCTGGCCCCAAAGCACTGGATC
>JABWDQ010000184.1:3944156-4019156 GCA_014839995.1 Xenentodon cancila | reverse complement strand
GTACATGCATACATACATACATACATACATGCATACAAACACACATACACACATACATACATACGTACATGCATACGTACATGCATACGTACATGCATACATACATACACACAAACACAAATTCATACAAACAAACACACAGACACACACACAGACACACACACAGACACACACACACATACATACATACACACACACACATACATACACACGTACATCCTGACCTGCAGTTCCACCTCTGACCACCTCAGTGTTCACCTCCACCTGTCTGTATGGATGTCTGTTGGATATTTGATGACATCCCAACATGCAGTTCCACCCTCTGACCACCTCAGTGTCTGCTGTCCACACCTGTTTAAATAGTCGTCCCTGTAGTCCACCAACTAACCAGGTATCAGTCATATGTAAATAAAACTCTTAGTTCTCCTGCTCGTGGATAATAAATACTTCTATATCTTGTTTTTTGTACCTTTGACTGCGTGTCTGTGTCTCTCCTCTCTGTTCTTCATTCTCTCTTTATGATCTCCCTTTTTCTGCTCTACCCAGCTGGTCTTCAGCAGGAAGGTCCCCCCTTATGATCCAAGTCCTGATCCAAGTTTCTTCCCTCTTAAAGGGGAGCTTTTCTCTCCACTTTTTGGTTTAAGTTTTTTCTCCCACTGAGGGAGTTTCTACCTGTCGTTGTTTATGTAATAATTGCTCGGGGGTCGTGTTCTGGTCTCTGAAAAGATCCTCAAGGAGTCCCAAAGGAGTCCCAGAGCTGAATGTAAATTCTGAGCAAGAGTGCTGATGATATTTGTGTCGGCAAAATTATCCCCAGCCACTCTGTCCAGCTCATCTGGGGGGGAATCGCAAGGCCTTGCCAGGCTAGCCTCCTGACTTGGCTCTCTGTTCCACCAAGTAGATGGCATGGTGGAACAGCTGACTAAGACTTTAAAGTCTATAACTCATAAGTTTATTCACAAGGATGAATGCAATTGGGACAAATAGCTAAAACTTGTTTGGACTGTGGGAGGTGCCCCAGGCTTCTCCCCTTTTGAGCTGCTTTTTTTTTTTTTGCAGAAAACCTACACGACATGTTGATGCTGGTTAAAGAAAACTAGGAGGATGGTACAAGCACAAGCTAAATAAAAGATTCAATACATCTAGTCCCTGAGAACAAGGCTCCGCGTATTTGGGCATTTAATCACAGAAAAATGTGCTCTAGGCTCAAGCACTTTAACAACAACCAGAACAACCGCACCCTAGTGGCTGCTCCCATCTTTTGACTTCAAACTGCTCACCAATTGGTAAGGACTCTTTGTGGTCACACAGTGAGTGGGAAACATTGACTGTTAGGACTTTTCCAACAAAGCGGTTCCAGTTCTAGTACCAGACTTAGCACCAGTTCTATGCTTTTTGACCACCAGCTGCGAGGAAAGCACTGACTCAGTGCCAAGAAAACTGGTGCTATGCTGGCCCCAAATTATTGTAACTAACCAAATCTATGCAACCACCATTTTTAAACAACCTCTGTGAGTTTAAGACATAATACTGGGAAATTCAGGATACAATCTTACAGATTTATTCTAAATCAAAAATACATCTACTGTACAGAAAATGCAGCAAATGTGTAGTTATAAAAAGACTTACTTTCATCCTGAAACGTAAACACTATCAATGTTTATGGCAGAAACTTGCATGATGTCAATGCAGTACTTCACCCAATAGTTTTATGACCAGTATCATCGTCTATTAGTCGCAGTTCCATTACACCTTTTCACAACAGATGGCAAAATAAAGGAACAGCTGCAGTGTTTTTCTTGTTATAAGTGCAACTTTCCTGGTTCATTCTTTGTATCTCTAACTATCCATATCCCATCCTGCAAGACTTCTTTTTATAAGTAAAAAGAAGAGATTCACCTTAAAGAAGATAGAAAAAACATCTTTTGTCTTTGAAAAATTATTGTGATTGCTGCTTCTGCTGTTGCAAAAATGCACACATGCAAATGTGAACAAAATGTTTTACACTTGTGCTAAACTGGATTATCAATGTCTGTAAAACTCTCGAAAGATTTATTTTCAAATTAGAGACATTTTCTTTACATATTTTCTTTGACATTATTATGACCCAGCTCAGGCCAGGGTTGGGGAATTGCAATAAAGGGAATTGTGACAAGTAGTAAAGTGTAGCACATGTAGCAGCACCATAAACTGAGTACAAAGGTGACGTAACAGATGAGGTCCTGGGTCTCCAGTGCTCTTCGGCCAGTGCAAAAGCAAACCAGTTCTTTGTAGAACCTGTTTGGAACTGGCTCTAACACCGATTTTGAGTTGGTGGAAAATCCAAGCCAACACAGATTTACCACTTCAACACACTGAAAGCATTGAGAAAGGTGGTGCCTGTTTGTCTGGTGAATGTAGTGACAGAGATGAGTGGGAGCTGGAAGTGTCAAATTTCCACTTATTCACCTCTGCTCCTTTGTCACAGCTATTTCTCATTCTCCCAAACAACAGTGTTGCCAAGTTGCAATCACGTTCTGCTGATGTTTTCTACCACCTGCTATGGTGTTGTTGTCCCTTACTGAGAAGGAGACATGGTGTAGAATGGTGGAGAAGGAGTTTATGGTGATCTGGTGGGCGGTCAATCCCTTCTGTTAATACCTGGTGGAACAATGACTATGCCCCATTCCAGTAGCTCCACCCCAATGAAAAATGCCAACAACCAGATCAGTTGGTGTTATCGGGCTCCACAACATTTTAAGTTTAATGTGGTTCATAGACCGGGGTTTCAGATGGTGTGGCCAACTTCCTCTCTCTGGTGGGGGGTTTCAGCTGGAGTGAACATTTTTGAAATGATTGTGTGGTGTGTCATTGCTCTGAGAACCCTGAGTTGTCTCCATGCATTGCGTCGGCTGCATGCATGCATCCCCTTTGTGCACCGCGTCGCCAGCATTTGTCTCCTTAGACATTGAATAGAAACACATCATCCATTGCTGAAATTATTTGTTGGTTGTGTGCATTGCCTTTATTGCATTGCCTCTATTAGGAAATTATGTCCTTGAGTCAGTCTTCTTCCTTTGGCCAAGTAATAAAGAATTAAAAAAAAATAATATCCTAAACATATCAAACTGGTATGTGAAAGATTTAAGTTCTAAGATATTGGAGCAATGAAGGAGAAAAACACTTTCCATGTTCCCCGCTAATTGGTTCTGTGTACAGCATGCATGCTTTCATCAGTGGGATAGAGCCTGAAGTCGCATTTGAAGCCCAGGCAAGGCAACTTAATTTGTATTAGCACATTTCATATACAAGACAATTTAAAGTGTTTTATATAAACACATTTTAAAAAATGCAAAAAAGTAAGAATTTAAAGGCAAATTAAAGACAAGCAGAAGTCAAAAAGAATAAAACAAATGAATGCAAGAAATAAAGGTTGTGGTATATTACTGAAATGCATCAGTAAATAAAAAGGTTTTCAACCTTGGCTTGAAGAGACTGAGAGTCTCAGTGGCCCTGATGCAGTCTGAGCGTTTGATCCACAGCTGAGGAGGATAAAAGTGAAAGCTGCCTGCTTAATGTCTGCCTGCAGTCCAAATAATCAAATAAGGTTCATGCTACCTAGGTGGTCTGTAGGCATTTAGAACCAACACATGGGACAAGGATTTCTACTGAAAGCCACATATTCAAATAAAGCATTGTTGTCATTAGATATTAACTTACAGTGTAGGGAGTCACTAGACAGAACAGCTGCTCCTCCTTTTTTGTTCTGACAAGGTTTACTCATGAAGCTGTAGTTGGGAAGGGTTGTTTCTAGAAGAACTGCTTGATTTATCCATGTTTCTGTTAAAACATGAAATCAGTCTATATTTAATCTAGTTCTAAAGTACTGATTGGTTTTGGGAAGAGACATCATAAAGAGGACATCTCTGTTGCCATAAAGACTATGAAACCTGGAAAAGCAGCCAGACCAGATGGCCTACCTAATGAGTTTTATCCGAAGTTTGAATCGCAATTAAATGTGCCTCTTTTAGAAATATTTACTGAATCGCTCCTGGAAGGGATACTTCCACTCTCTTTAAAAGAAGCTTTGATTACACTTCTTCCTAAACCCAGAAAGGAAAATAATAAATGTGAAAATCTAAGACTTTTTAAAAAAAATCTGATTTGAAGATTTTTTGCAAAATTCAATCAAGACGACTGGAAAGCTCACCACCTAAAATCATAGATGGGGCTCAAAATTGGATTTATTTTTACACACTCGGGGGTGAAAACCAGACATGGCTTTACTGATGATGCATAAATAGCATTTGACTGGGTGAAATGGGCATACCTGTTTGAAACAGTTTATAGATTTGGATTAGGGGGAAACATTGTAATTGGGTGAAGCTATTATATAGAGAGGCATATGCAGAAATAATTACAAATAATAACCTTCAAAACGAATTAATTTTAATATGGGATATAGACATGGTTGTCCATTGTGACCTTTATTATTTGCAATGGCAATCGCTATAGGAAGCACCCACACGTCTCAAGCGTATAGAGTGGCCAACTTGAATATTGTATCGCTCTTTACTGCAGAATGTAATTATTTTTATCAGAAATTTAGGAGAGCCGGTTCTAGCACTTAAAGTAATTACTTTATATCGATGTTATCAAATCTTTTAAGACCTATATGTTCTGTATTTTACGGTGTAATTCAGAAGAGAGGAAAAATTCACCAGTTTCTGTTTATCAATTTAAATCAGTTATGTTGCTTGGTATTTAAATTATTCCTAGATTAGAAGACACGGTCCAATCTTATTACAATTCTATTATAGCATCCGTTAACGAATCAGTTGACAGATGGTTGATGGTTCCCATTTCTCAAATAGAAAGATGAACATTTTTCTGAAATTCATATATTTCTTTCAAAATATTCCCCTGCCTTATCCTTCAAAGTTTTTCTCAAACCTTAAGAATCTTTTTTGTAAGTTAAATTGTAAAGACAGACTAAACAAACTCTGTTATTCCCTTTTGTATCTACCCTATAACAGAGGGGGGGGGGGGGGGGGGGGGGGCTGGGGGGGGGTTCAGTGCCCCAATTTGTTGTGGTACAGTTGGGCCACTCCAAGTAAAATAATTTGTTTTTATCACTTTACAGTTATTTCAACTACTTGGAAAATTTTTATTCTAGATGTGCAAAAGTCTCATTATATCATATCATCATATATCTGTATATTCTGATACATTTAAAAATCTTTTAAAGAAAACTGCTAATCCTATAGTAAATAATATGGTTAGGTTTTGGTATGATGTGCAAAATGCTTGAATGTAACTCTGATGTTGATAGTGATTTTAAAATGTGGGCTGATAAAGGCATAAAACACATCAAGGATATTAATGCAATAAAAACTAAATATATTAAAACATACAAAGAATAGATGACTATATTTAATATCCCTTGCAAACATTTATATAAAAATCTTCAGCTTAGGAATTACGTTGGATTCCAGCAGAACCACTTACTCAACATTCCAGCCTTGTCTCCCCTTGAGAAAAATTTAATGAAAAGTACATTTGAAAGAATTATATTCCAGGAATTTTGTCACTTTTATCTGACAATTAATTTAAAACATCATAATCTAAGCTGAAAGCGTGGCAGAGTGACCTACAGGAAGATACAGTATATCAAGTGAAGTATAGCATGTAAGAAGGCTCAGTCCCAAACTGCTAAGACGGAAGGTTAAATTAGATTGGTTAATAAGAGTGTATATCACAGCTGGGAAGTTAAACAACTGTGAATCCGATATAGCAGATTTACATACCAGGTGCACATACCTTCAATCATTGCATATGGGAATGCTCAAACATAAGGGAATTCTGGGTGGAAATGGTAAAAGAAATATTATCAATCCAAATTCAATTAAATCTGAAACGCTTGCTTCTTGGCATTTATCCATATGATAACACAAATCGTAGAAATAAATGTTTTATCAACATCTCCATATTACAAGCTAGAAGATTGATTGCACTAACATGGAAGAGCAGAAGGAGAAGTATTAGACAGTGGTTCGATTAAATGTCTCAATGTTTAGCACTGGAAAAAAGAACTTCCACACCTTGAGATACTCTAGAAAGATTTGAGAGAGTATGGGGAATGACATCCTCGGCATTTTATCATTTTGTATCTGCTTTGGATAAGTAAGCCCAGGCTACGTTTTTTTTTGGTTGTTGTTTTTATTTAGTTATTTTTATTTAGTTATTTTTTTATTGGTTTTTTGCCTATAGTGGCTTGATTGCAATTGTGTTTCATGTATACTTCTTTATAGTTATGGGTGATACAGATAGATTAACTTTATATGGCATTATTCAGATGTAAATCACAATTGCACTGTATTGAAAGGGACATTTATGCTTGTTGTGCATTCCTATGTTTTTTTAAAACATATTGTTACAAAAAAAAACAAACATAAAATCTAGTTAGTGTTTTTAAATAAAACGATTAATTAAAAACATTATCTTTGCCAAATACCTGACATTTAGTAAAGCTAGTTTCAGTGTGTTAAGTACTATCTGTGCTGTTTTAATTATGGGATGGCTGTGGCTGATGAGCAGTGAATGCAAAGGTTTATAAATGTACAGAATGTTTGGAGTGAGTCTTCCTTCACGAAAGGTTGGATGAAAATGAGCAGCGACCTCGCTAGCAACTGGGATGGATTCAGGTCTAAGTTTGGGGATTAAATGCTGGCAACAGGAATAATGGACAAACCTAAAGATGTACAGGCTGCAACCTTACGACGGGTGAGGGGAGCAAGTGTCCACACATGTATAAGCATAGCCTGGGACTTAACACGGAGCAAATGAAGGATGTAACAGCTCTCCTCATTGGAGGGATACCTCAAGCCTGCCAGGAATGTAATATTTGAGAGATATATTTTTGGTAATTGCAGATAAAATGAGGGAGAACCCATTTGTGATGCAGTTGAGAGGTAAGGAGACATCATGTCAGTACGGACAACTTAGAGAGCAGCTGATAAGAGAGAAACTGGTGCTGGGTGTGTGTGATGAGACCACACGCCGTCGCCTGCTCCATGAGAAAGACCTCACACTGGGCCTGAAACATGCCGGGATGCAGAAATGACATGTGAGGATGAGAGCAATGACACACGACAGGCTGCCTGAGACCCACAGACCACGCCCAGGTCTCAGAATCCTGCATCAGGTGCAAACGAAGGGGCAGTGTGCAGATTTTGTGGCAACATGCACAAGAGTGAACGTGAACATTGCCCAGCATATGGTAAAAATACCCCCTATTGTGGAACAACAGACCATTTTGTAAAAATGTGCTTGAAGAGGGGCCAATCCACTACACAGCTGAATATGGCAGACTGTGAGATCCAGAGGCCCACATTTACACAGTGGCCAGCGTAGGGGCGCTCCGGGGATGTGGGAAGAAATGGTTTGCCAACATTGAAATGAATGGAGGATTTTAAAGGTATCAGTTGGATTCAGGGAAAATAAGTGATGTAATGAGCATTAAAGATATGAGGACACTGGGGCCCAAGGTAAAGTTATTACTAAGCCAAACATGGTTAGTTCTGTAGTCAGGGGACTCAATGCACTCCCTTGGCATATTCAAGACTGAGTGTGTAGTGAGAGAAAAGACACACAAGCTGAATTTCAAGATAGTGAGAAGCAGGCAGAGACCTCTGCTGTCAGGTGAAACTTGTGAGCATCTAGGTTTGATAACCATAGCAAAACAGAGCCCCTAACCAGGCAGCACCTTGTGAATACTTTTGATGTTTTTTAATGCATCCAGTTACATGCAGAGATGTAGTCAAGGCTCAGTTAGCCAAAT
The DNA here is from genome assembly GCA_014839995.1 of Xenentodon cancila. Classification (NCBI taxonomy): domain Eukaryota; kingdom Metazoa; phylum Chordata; class Actinopteri; order Beloniformes; family Belonidae; genus Xenentodon; species Xenentodon cancila. The sequence continues at coordinate 4,011,337 of JABWDQ010000184.1, read as the reverse complement.
ATGAGCGAGATGGGCACTTGGCCCTAGTGTCAAAGCCAACTGAATGGATAAGCAACATGGTGATCATCAGGCAACCAGAGACGCTGAGGAATTGCATAGACCCCAAGGCACTAAAGCGTCTGGCTCTAAAGCGGTGTCACTACATTATGCCAACACTTGAAAATGTGTTACACAAATTGTACAGGGCCCACCTGTTCAGCTTAGTGATGCACATGATGCTTTCCTGCAGTACAAGTTAGATAAGGTGAGCAGTTACACAACCACGTTTTGGACACCCTGGGAATAAAAGCGCTGGTTGAAACTGTCCATGGGATATCTGTAGCCCCAGAGGTATGCCAGCAGCAAGCAGCATGAGCTACTGGCAGGGCTCACTGGGGTGGCACCCATTTTGGATGACATACTAATAGCTCGGTGTGGGGACACAGACAAGGAGGCCACACAAGATCATGATGTGAAACTCTTGGCTCTTGGTGCAGAAAGGTTAAGCTGAGATTAAGCCCGAAGAAGCTTCAGGGTCAAAGAGGACAAGTTTCATGGACATATTCTGTCAGTAAAGGGGCCCAGGGAGACCTGGAAAAAATCAGGGCAGTCCAAGACATACCCCACCCTACAGACACAAAGGCAGTACAATAACTAATAGGATTTGTAACCTATTTTGCCAGGTTCATGCCACGTCTCTCAGAGGTATGTGAGCTGCTACGGAGGTTGTTAGATAAGGATGTCCAATGGTACTAGCTACCTAAGCCTGAGGTTGCAGTGCTAGAGATCATACGTTTGGTCACAGTGGCTCCAATTCTGAAATACTACGATGTGGTAAGCTGCTCACCATCCAGAGTGATGCAATCAAGAAATGGCTTGGCTGCTGTCTGCTGCAGAAGGGCCAGCCTGTGGCAAACACACCATGAGCACTTACTCAGACAGAGCAGAACTACGTGCCAACATCACTGTGTGCCAACTCATCTATTGCCAGCCATGTAGGGAAAGATGCATGCTACGGACAGGCCAAAGTCACATTGTACTGGCCCAACATGGAAGGTGAGGTCAAGGACGATGTTAGTCAGTGCTCAGCATGCAATGAATATGCACACAAGCAGCAAAGGGAGACAATGACACATGTCACATGCACTACCATGGCAGATCCTCAGCATGGACTTCAAGCAAGCCAGAAAAGATTTTCTGCTCATAGTGGACCATTATTCACATTTCTGGGAAATAGAGATGCTCCTAGATCTCTTCGCAGAGACCACAGTACTCCGCTGCAAGGCACAGTTTGCAAGGCATGGACAGCCTGACCGTGCGATTACAGACTGTGGTCCACAGTTCGCAAAAGAATGGGACTTTGATCATGTCAAATCCTCACCCAGACACTCGAAATCAAATGGAAAAGCTGAGTCAGCTGTGAAAATAGTGAAGAACCTATGCAAGAAGATCTGAAGATCTGCCTAAATTGTGCATCGGCCAGGACATACAAATGAAGCCCCTGCCCGGGTACAAGTTGGATTAGTGGAAAAGAGGGGTGTGCCTGCAGCAGGTAGGGCCAAGATCATATTTGGTGGATGTTGAGGGTACATACTGTCAGGGGAACCCAGTGTACCTACGACCAGTGAAGACCATGCCAGCAGGACACCTCCCTGACCAACATGGTGTGCGGCACAGCAGCTCATCCATTGAGCAATCCAGCAGTCCAAATTGCATTGCAGCACGGGTAAGAACCGGGTTACAACTACTCGGGAAGTAAGGCCATGGATGACCTGCTACCAGCACGAGGGCACAGGACAGCTAGTGGCAGGCTGGTGAAAATAAAGAACAGACTGAACCTATGGAATGCTCTTAATCTTTGGGCCAAGTTGAGTTTGTGTTATTGTGTGATCACAAAAAAACAAATAAAACCATTTTCGTTAAGAGTTGGGTTTAGTGCTGCTTTCATGTTCGGCAGTTCATTTTCAGGTAATGCAGATTTACAAAGCTGATGCACACTAGTCTCCTGCCTCTTATTTACACCCAATAAGGGATCTTTGCCGAGGGATGTGTGACCACAAACAGAGACAGGAGGGAAATTATTTTAAATTCTAATAGTTTGACCTGAGAGGGCTGGCCATTTATTTAAGAGGGCATTGCCCCTCATGTCCTGGCATAAAGCCAGCCCTGAATAAAAGTACTTAAAGAAGTCTTCCCTAAGGATTTGTGTGTTTTCTTTACTTTTACTGTTTCTTACCAGGGTCGTATCAGTAGCTGTTGCATTGCATGTTTTTAAACTGTATTTACTCAGTCATAAAATGTACCTTATATTTACAATAAACATGAATAAGATTTTTTTTTACTTATATTTTTATGCGCCTGTACTAAAGGTGCAAAAATAGAGAGAGAGAAAAAGAACAATGTTCAGAAACAGATAAAAAAGTACTTCAGAGATTGATACACGATTAGTCATTTCATGTATCCACCCATTTTCTATACCTGCTGTATCTTTTGCAGGGTCATGAGCGTCTGCTGGAGCCTATTTTGACTCAGTACTGGCAAGACAGGTCGCCAGTCCATCACAGGGCCACATACAAAGGCAAACAACCAAGCATGCTCAAACTCACAACTACAGGCAATTTAGATTAAACAATCAACCTGCCCTGCATGTTTTTGGACTGTGGGAGGAAGCCGGAGTACCCAGATTGAACCCCCGCAAGGACGGGGAGAACATGCAAACTCCACACAGAAAGACCCACCGGGCCGGGAATTGAACCAGGAACCTTCTTGCTGTGAGGCAACAGTGCTGACCACTAATCCACCGTGCTGCCCCATATCATGCGATCCAGAGGTCCCCTCACCAGTACTGAGATGCTCCGGAGTTGATTGTTGTTTATAAAAGTGCATAAAAGCACAGCAGTTCTGTTAATCATTCACAACCTTTCTTTTGACTACATGTACATGTACATGGTTTTTATTTTATTCTATTCTATCCATTTTGTTCCATCTTGATTGGTTATGTAAACACTTATTACAACTGTTATTATTATTTCTTCTACTTCTTAATAAAAATGATATCATCATTGTCTGTAATTATTTTATTTATTGACTTAACATTTTGTAGTTAGGAAAATGTCGAACAGTTGTTCAATCAACAAACTGATCAAGAATGTTGGTTCTGTGATTGGCTTTGAACCAGCGGCAGATTCTAAACAAAAATTCAGACACTACATCACATCATGGAATGACAACAGAGCTCTTTCTACAACAGACTGGTACAGTGCCACTGTCACAAGCACACAGATACACTATGTAGCCAAAAGTGTTGGCTCACCTGTCTTGACTCACATATGAACGTCAGTAACATCCCATTTCTAATCCATAGGGTTCAATATGGCGTCGGTCCACCTTTACAGCTTCAACTCTTCTGGGAAGTCTGTCCACAAGGTTTAGGAGTGTGTTTATGGGAATTTTTGACCATTCTTTCAGAAACACATTTGTGAGTTTACACACTGATTTTGGAGGAGAAGGTCTGGCTCTCAGGCAGCACGGTGGCTTAGTGGTTAGCACTGTTGCCTCACAGCAAGAAGATTCCCGGTTCAATTCCCAGCCCAGTGGGTCTTTCTGTGTGGAGTTTGCATGTTCTCCCCGTGCTTGCGTGGGTTCCCTCCGGGTACTCTGGCTTCCTCCCACAGTCCAAGGTTCCTCCCAAAGTCCAGGTTAATTGCTCTTTCTAAATTCTCCCTAGGTGTGAATGTGAGTGTGATTGGTTGTCTGTCTTGTACGTGGCCCTGGATAGACTGGTGACCTGTCCAGGTGGACCCCTGCCTTTCACCTACTATGCGTCGGGATAGGCTCCGACAGACCCCCGTGACCCGGAGACGGATAAAGCGGGTATAGATAATGGATGGATGGAGGTCTGGCTCTCAGTTTCCACTCTGATTCATCCCAAATGTGTTCTGTCGGGTTAAGGTCTGGACTCTGTGCAGGCCAGTCAAGTTCATCCACACCAGACTCTGTCATCCAGGTCTTTATGGACCTGCTTTGTGCTCTGGTGCACAGTCATGTTGGAAGAGGAAGGGTCCAGCTCCAAACTGTTCCCACAAAGTCGGGAGCTGAAATTGTCCAAAATGTTCTGGGCTGCTGAAGCATTCAGAGTTCCTCTCACTGGAACTAAGGGGCCAAGTCCAGCTCCTGAAGAACAAACCCACACCATAATCCCCCCTACACTACAATGCAGTCAGACAAGAACCGTTGTCCTGGCAACCACCAAACCCAGACAGATGACAGATGAAAAAGCGCGATTCATCACTTCAGAGAACGCATCTCCACTGCTTCAGAGTCCAGTGGCGGCTGTTTTGCACCACTGCATCCAACACTTTATATTGCACTTGGTGATGTTTGTGATGCATGGAAACCCATTCATGAAGCTCTCTGAGCACTGTTCTTGAGCTAATCTGAAGGCCACATCAGCTGACACTGGATTTGATTATAATACAGATGACAGTAGAATATTTAGGAGCCAGGAAATGTCACAACCACATTTTTTTGCATGGTGGCATCCTGTCACAGTTGCATACTGGACTTCACTGAGCTCCGGAGAGCGACACATACTTTCACAAATAGTAGTTAAAACAGTCTGCCTGCTGAGGTGCTGGATTTTTATACACCTGTGGTCATGAAAGTGACTGGAACGCATGATTCTGATTATTTGGGTTGGTGAGCCAATACTTTTGGCAATACAGCATATAAACATATACTATACACATACTGCAGGAGGAAACTGGCACACCCAGAGGAAACTCACAAATATATGGCTCCTGTCAATCTGTAGAAGTAGCTGTCTAATTTGAGCCCCTCCTGCATGATGTGGAGTAAACGTCTGACTAAGAACCATGGTCTTGGATTTAAAGGTGCTGATTTTCAATACAGCAGCTTCATGTTTGGTTGCAAACCTCTCCAGTGAGAGTTGCAAGTTTTAGCCTGATGAAACCAACAGAACCACATCATAAAACGCAGAGACCCAATTGTGAGGTCACCAAAACAGACCCACTCCAACCCTCACCTTCATCTAGAAATTTTGTCCGTAAAAGCATTGAACAGAATCAGTGACAATCAGTGACACATATATGCGATTCTGGCCCCCCCATGCTCCCGTTATTTGGTGCTTCACATGTTTTTTACAGTGTCTTAAAAATGTAAGAAGAGCATAGATGTGTAAGAATACAGTACTAATTAAAAAACTTTAACTTGAAAGCAGTTCTAATTGCTTGTTTGTTGTGTTTCATAACAGACCGGTTTACAGTATACAGCGCCAAGAAGCTCAGACAAGCTTGGAATAAGTAAGTGAAATGTTCATATCAAAATGTTAAATGTATGTATGTGCTTTAGTGTGTAATAGAATAGTAGAAAAGTCTTTTGTCATGTTGTCAGTGATGTCACTATTATCCTTATTTATTCTTTAAAACTTGATTACAATAGGTAGTAAACACATTCTTAGTAATGCTCATTTATTACACTGGTACAACTTACAAGTCCAATTTCAAATACTAACTCTTTGTTTGTGTTAGCAATACCATATACTATATATATATATATACATACATACATACATACATACATACATACATACATACATACATACATACATACATACATACATACATACATACATACATATACACAAAAGAGTTATAAGAACAACATTAATGATTTTAATGGTTATTCTTACAGTAACAATCGTGATTCTTATCATTGGTTACTGCCACCGACATCCTCGTTATATCAGACTGTCCCAGGTCCTGTTACGGAGGTTCAGGATGTGATCAGGACATCCTTAATTCAAAGGTTTTCGTTATTTCGTCATCCGATCTCTGAACTGCATAATGTCAGATCTCTGAGTCGAAGTGAAATCATTGCAGATAACTTGATTTTATTTTGCTTGAGGCAACAGTTAACGACTGATTACAGTACTTTCTTTTCTGTAGGCTATATGTACTACTTTCCTGTGGTCAATTTATCCTTTTATTTATGTTTATTTTTAAGGTTGGGCTATGTGGACCATGCTGAGGAGTTGGCTTCAAGATTCCTCCAGTGCTTCCCAAAGAACCGGATGTCAGCCCAAGCAGCGCTGAACCATGAATACTTCAGCAATCTTCCTCCACGGCTCTGGGAGCTGCAGGACAGTAAGTATCTCATCATCGTTGCGTGTCTCATTGTCACATATGACAAACTTGTCAGAATTTTACCGGAAATCTTATAATGTACAACTATGGGATATTAGTTGGTTGTATCAATTATTGGAAAAACTGAACATTGGTGTATTTGACTTATGCAGTGTGTGTGTGTGTGTGTGTGTGTGTGTGTGTGTGTGTGTGTGTGTGTGTGTTTGTGTGTTTGTGTGTGTGTGTGTGTGTGTGTGTGTGTGTGTGTGTGTGTGTGTGTGTGTGTGTGTGTGTGTGTGTGTGTGTGTGTGTGTGTGTGTCATATAAGGGTAGTACTACTACTTTTAATAGTCCCAGCATTGCCTCTAAATGTTTTCTCATCATAGTGTGATTATTTTACTCATAATTTTTTCATGAGTCAGTGATTCACCATTGTTGCCAGTTCAAGTCCCCTGGCTGGCAACAATGGTGAATCACTGTGGGCCCCTGAGCAAGGCCCTTAACCCTTGCTCCCCAGGCACTGGGATAGCAGCCCACTGCTCCTAGTGAAAACTAGTGATGGGTTAAAAGCAGAGGTCCAATTTCAGGGTGTATCGTGAGATATATACTGATAACAATAACGAAGCCTGAAAAGCTTCCAGAAAAAAAAAAAATATTGGTAGCTAATTTTCAGTTGATCAAATGAACTGCTACCAATTATCAATGCGTCACAATTATCAATGTGGAAATTTCATTTGAAAACATTTATGCATTTATGCAGTATACATTGAACAAGAAGGTAAACATTTAGGAGAGCGGTAGCAGGCTGAACATGCTTTCACGTAGAGGCCTACAACAGCTGCATTTTGGTTTTTGGATGTTGTCAAAGGCTCGTCGATGTCTGTTCCATCTATTGACAGAAGTCTCAGTGTATTTTTCCTCCATGTCTGTGGCCTTTGTGACAATGTTATTGTCTTTCCAACGGACCAGCAGTTTCTCTTCTTCGCACAGAGCCTCGGAGGTACCCCGGGTTAACTTCTTGAAGGCATTCAGAGGTGTGAATGGGACATCAAACAGGCGATTCTGCCTCATGAGTCCCATATCCTCTTTTTGTCATATCATCCATGGGTGAAAGAGAGTTGATGAACATGCAACCTTGAGGGACCTGAGCTTGTTCTTTCAGACCAATGACAACACTGGGTCCCTGACCCAACCCTGTCTTTGGGTGTGCAATCCACAATATGTCTCCATGTGGTACATGGTACATGGTACTGGATAAGGCGAGGCTCAATGCCTTGTAACCAAAGCAAATTGGTTTGCCTTTAATGAATCGTTTACATCCATGTCGGCCGTAGTATAGGATCATGCTCTCATCCACTGACAGCCATTCCTGAAATGGGCCGATAGTTGAACGTGGTCGTGGAACCCTGGACCAGCGCTATACCCTCCGCAGGGTGCTGAAGGACTCATGGGAGTATGGCCAACCAGTCCACATGTGCTTTGTAGATCTGGAGAAAGCGTTCGACCGTGTCCCTTGTGGTATTCTGTGATGATGCTCCGTGAGTATGGGGTCCGGGGTCCGGGCCCCTCTGCTATGGGCTGTTCGTTCTCTGTACGACTGGAGCAGGAGCTTGGTTTGCATTGCCAGCAGCAAGTCAGACCTGTTCCCAGTGCATGTTGGACTTCAGCCTTGGCTGCCCTTTGTCACCGGTTCTGTTCATAATTTTTATGGACAGGATTTCTAGGCATAGCCAGGGGCCGGAGGGGATCCAGTTTGGGGACCACAAAATTTCATCTCTGCTTTTTGCAGATGATGTTGTCATTGTCTTGTTGGCTTCATCGAACCAGGACCTTCAGAATGTGCTGGGACAGTTTGCAACCGAGTGCAAAGCGGCTGGGATGAGAATCAGCACCTCGAAATCCGAGCCCATGGTTCTCGACCAGAAAAGGCTGGCTTGCCCTCTCTTGTCCTGCATCAAGTGGAGGGGATTAAGTATCTCGGGGTCTTGTTCACAAGTGAGGGAAAGATGGAGAGCGAGATTGACAGACGGATTGGTGCATCATCTGCAGTCACGTACCGGACCGTCGTGGTGAAGAAAGAGCTGAGTGGCAAGGTGAAACTCTTGATTTACTGGTCAATCTACGGTCCCACCCTCACCTATGGCCATGAACTTTGGGTAATGACTGAAAGAGAGAGATGATGCCATCTCTTGGCTGGCCTGGGAACGCGGGGGTGAGGGAAGTCTGGGTATCCCTGCTTAGACTTCTGCCCCCGCGAACCGGCCCCAGATGGATGGATGGATGGATGGATGGATGGATGGATGGATGGATGGATGGATGGATGGATGGATGGATGGATGGATGGATGGATGGATGGATGGATGGATGGATGGATGGATGGATGGATGGATGGATATGTAATGGGACACAGTGTACATTTCAGTGTGGGCCAAATGTATGGAGTCAGAAATGCATAAGTATTGTCAAGGTTTCAAGTTGGTTGTTGAATTCTTATCATAACTCTGAAAGTTCTCAAACTCTCTAAAACATGCCAGTATTACTGTGTTGCGAGATAAAATGAACAAGTATCTGAGTTGATTTTGATAGGATACTGAAGTCAATGCTTTCTTATGTTAACTGTGAAATATCTCTCTTAGAGATATAGGTACACACACACATTACAGGGACGCTTTTTTTAAGTGACTACTACTACTGGAAAGGCCCTTTTAAAAATATATTGGCTGTGCTACATGTAGGTACTTAAGGATACACTTTGCACTGCTTCTTTTCCTTACAGAAAAATCAAACCTCTGAAAGGACCCTTACTTGCATTTAATAACTTACTTGAAAATGTTCTTTCCTTCACCCTAAACATCTCTCTTTTCCTCTTTTCCCTGCAGTGTCTTCTATCTTCTCTGTACCAAATATCAAGCTGCATACAGAGAGCGTTGACAGTATACAGGTGTGTGCACGAAGGAACAGTCATGGAAAGGCTTCTTCTGGTAGCAAACGCTGATCTGAGGCAGCATCCTACACATAACTTCCTGACAGGTATGTTCTCACCACCATGCAAAAGGTACACACAAAAGCAGAAAATGAAATTCTGCAGGAGCGAGCACTAGATGAAACTTCATCAGAAAGTGTGGCTTTTTTCTTATTGATTTCTTGTTTCAGGAAGAAGGAATCCCTGTTTTTCATTTTAAATCTGAGATTTCTGAGATTATAAATACAGGCTTTACGGATTATCCTTTGCAGCTAAGACTTAAGCCACAAGGCAAGTCTTAGGAGTGATGTCAAAATCAGAATCAGAATCAGAATCAGAAAGAGCTTTATTGCCAAGTAATACAAGGAATTTGTTTCAGTGTTATTAGCTTCAAGTACACAGAGACAACAACACACAGACAATAAAAATAAGAAAATAAGAAAAATACACATAGAACATAAATAGAATATAATAGACCAAAATAAAATAGAATATAATAATTATAATTTGTAAAAAATAAATTGACAAATAACTAGGTGGTATGTACAGTTGTACTATATGTGATAGGGTGGAATGCAGGGATGTGTTAGGGGAGTATTCGGGTGGAGGTGGTAGCAGTAGATGTCAGATTATCCTACAAACTTTTTTTTGCACAATGGGAGGAACATTTTAACTGTTCATAAGGTGGATTGCCTGGGGGGGAAAACTGTTCATGCGTCTGGTAGTCCTGATATTTGGGGCTCTATAGCGCCGGCCAGACGGTAAGAGTTCAAAGAGGGGATGGCTTGGGTGCCAGGGGTCCAGAGTGATTTTCTGAGCTCTTGTCCTCCCTCTGGATGTACATAGTTCCTGAAGGGGGGCAGGGGAGCACCAATAATCCTCTCAGCAGTCCGGACCGTTCTCTGCAATCTTCTGATGTCAATATCTGTAATAACTATGTTATGTTTTTAGTTGGGGTGTGTCAACACACTTATCTCATGAGACGATACGATACACGACGTTGTGTTTACAAGAATGAAACAATAGTTTTCTGTTTAAACCTCAAAGTTGAAAGACATATGGCAACAAAAATCCCCAAAAAAACCCTTTTATTTATCAGGCTGTCAAAACAATGTGAGTTTATGAAGAAATCTTTTATAAATTGAGATGTTTTAACACCTCTTGAACTAGCATGGGTTAAACATATTTTCTTGTCTGAAATACAAATGCGACAAGGAACCAACTCTGCCAATTAAGAATGCAAAAATATATATTTAAAAAAAAAATGCAGTTACTGAAATTTTGAACGATTTGCAACTACACGCCCATCCTAAGATATAGTCATGTTCTTTTCGAAGAAGAATGTCTGTTTTTTTTTGTTAAAGACAGTGTATCTGCTATGTTTTGCCTGAATTTGATTTTATGTTTATGTTTTATGTTTATGTTCCTTGTTATATATAATTTGACTTTTGGTCCTGTTATTTACATTTATCTGCTCAATAACAATTGTTGGTCACAAAAAAAGAATGTGTCCACTTTGTGGCAGCAGTTGAGACCTTGGGAAGTAACTTTGTCGCTTGTTTTTTCCACCGTTTCTTATTTCTAATGGATACCCAAAGGCTGCTAGGCAAATGATCTAAAGTTTAAAAGTGGTAGGGGAATCGTTAATGTCAAGTTAGTCTCCAACTTCGTGTTGGCTGTTGTTCCGTGTATGTCAGGTCTTCTTGTGGTTTTCTGGCAGACCAACAGTAGTAAGGATGTATTGTCCCTACAAAGGCTGAGTTGCAATACAGCTTACAGCTTTTCATGCATAAAAAAAGAATAGTTTATTTTTAACATAACAAGATTTTATTGCACCCTTAGTTTTTAGCATAGGATTGATGTGATTTTTTTTCTTTTTTTTTGGTTAACCAGTTAATTGTTATGGTAATTAAACTTTCTTCTATAACAGGGTACTGAGGACAGAAATGCAGCTGATATATGGTAAATGTTTGCTTGATTTGAAAGTAGGACTTACATATGATATGTTGGAAAGCAAATATGTTCAGTGCTGCATGGTAGTGTGAATTTTAGAGCTCTATCTGTCAGTCGGGCAGTTCTAGTTCACTGACCTGCAACCTGCTGGCTACCACTTAAGCCATACCATGTGCACATGTCACCTCAGAGAAGCAGAGAACAGGTAAATGTAGGGAAATGCTGAGTTGAAGAGGCACGCAAACTGCTCTGCAAAGACGGGCTCTCTCACAGCTCGGATAAAGAATCACTATTTGCATTTACTAACAGGTGCAAAGGCCACAAATAGTGATAATTTGACCAAGTGATGGACCTGGAGCACACAGCAGGTGATTAGAATTATATGTGTGTGAATTATCTGTCTGGTGCAAAGACATTTCTAAAGAGAAATGTCTTTGCACAACTAGAGCAACAAAGGCTACTTAAAAGTAGCCTTTGTTGCTTTTTTAAACATTTAACTCTTGATGCTTCGTCTATAAAATTTAGATCTTAAACAGAAATTGTATGTGATATGGACATGGATTACCCTATATAGAAATGAATGCTTTCTGTTATGTCTTAAAGTTTTTGTGTGCGTGCGTAATAGAGACAGAGAGTGAGAGAAGGGTGGAAGTCACCCCACCGAGAGATCTGTGTCCTCAAGCTGCTGCATTTTCATTGAAATCAGCCTCTTTGTCCCAAAATGACAGAATGGAAAAAGTGCACTGAAAGCATCCTAATCCGTCTGCACACATTCCTGTTAATACAATGACACGTCACGCAGCTATTTATTACCAACATAATAAACTCATTCAACTTGTGTTTAATTTCATTTAAGCATCTCTCAACAATCACTTTATGACATATAAAAATGCTAAGTTATATAATAAAAAGTTTGGAAATAAAGAAAAACAAACAAACAAAAACATGAACCTATTCCTAATAAAGTAAAGATAGTATTGGTTTGTTAAGGTGTTGCCAGTTTGGGATCCACCTGTAAGTCACTTTCAGCCCATCTAGAAGTTTGGAAGTTCGATTGATTGATAAATTGATTAATAACTATTATGAAATTGTCGGTCAGTCCCGCAGGATACAATTGTACAACAATTTCCATATTCAAAATTCAAGTCCATGTTTACTTCACATCAATCCATCAACATGTTTTCAGAAAAGAGATGGTCAAGTTTTCTTTTTTAATTCATTATGTTTTTCTTGCAGTTTCACTAATTGCAAGGAACGCAACAATAAAGTATATGTAATTGACTCAATTGCATACAATAAAAGATCAATTCTTTGTTGTTGTTTTTTTATTTTGAGAAGAGAGCTTTTAATGAAGGGATTTCTATTCAAAACTTAAAGCTCCAAGCAGTGTTGATTGGGCCCTCGCTCAAGCTGCTCTGCTAACTTGGATGAACTTTGATCATATATATATATATATATATATATATATATATATATATATATATATATATATATATATATATATATATGTATATATATGTATATATATATATATATACATATATATATATGTACTATATAGCCAATGGCTAGAGAGAGCTGGCCTACAGGACAGCACAGAGGCACTCGTCCTGGCTGCACAGGAGCAGGCTCTGAACACCAGAGCAATAGAGGCCCAGATATACCACACCAGACAAGACCCAAGGTGTAGGTTGTGCAAAGAAGCACCGGAAACAATCCAGCACATAACTGCAGGGTGTAAGATGCTGGCAGGGAAAGCATACATGGAACGCCATAACCAAGTAGCGGGCATACTCTACAGAAACATCTGTGTGGAGTATGGGCTGGAAACCCCAAGGTCAAAATGGGAAACACCTCCCAAGGTGGTGGAAAATGACAGAGCAAAGCTCCTGTGGGACTTCCAGATACAGACAGACAGGATGGTGATGGCAAACCAACCAGACATCGTGGTGGTAGACAAAGGGCAGAGGAAAGCCGTGGTGGTGGATGTGGCAATACCAAGTGATGGTAACATCAGGCGAAAGGAATACGAGAAGCTTGAGAAATACCAAGGGCTTAGAGAGGAGCTGGAGAAGGCCTGGAAGGTGAAGGTGACAGTAGTGCCCGTGGTGATCGGAGCACTCGGGGCAGTAACCCCCAAACTGTAAGAGTGGCTGCAGCAGATCCCAGGAACAACCTCAGACATCTCAGTCCAGAAAAGTGCAGTGTTAGGAACAGCAAAGATACTGCGCAGAACCCTCAAGCTCCCTGGCCTCTGGTAGAGGACCCGAGCTTAGAAGGGACACCACCCACAGAGGGTGAGGAACGAGTTATATATACATATATACATGAGCCAACAAGACAATAGTCTAGTAGAGCTGGTAGCTGGCCATGCCTTTAGCTGTTCCCCTGCAGCTGCAGAGCAGCTGAATAGCCGGGGCAGCTGGGTAACGGTTAAAAGAAAGAGTAGTCCTAAACAAAGGCGCACGGATCACCCCTACTCACTTTACGTCTGCAAATGCTTTTCCCTACTCAGCAACACACACCCACAGCTGGGAATAGCCTGGTGTGATTACAAGAGATGGCATTCATCCCGACTGGGATGCAGGTGCAGCTCCTATTTCTAGACATTTGGCTGATTTTATTTTAGTCACCCTGACAATCCAGGGTCCAGGACAGGGTGCAGAGCTTGCTTCTCAAGAACTACCGCTTGGCAGTAAAAACATAGGAATACATTTTTTAATTGCCAATTCTAACAAAGTGCCAAGCAAAATACAATCTGTGTCGATTCCCTGTCCTTCAAAAGTTCATAAAGCACGACATGATAAAGTTGTTATTTAAAATAACCTTATGAAAACAAATATTGTTTGGCATTTAATGCCAAAAGACAGAGAAAAAAAAAGACAAAAAGATGCTCCCCTCCTGCTGCAGAGTTGGAGCTTGTTATTTCCGCTGAGTGAATTAGTGTCATTTACAGCCTGATAATAAGTGTAACTTTGTTGCTTTTTCCATCTAACACATTAGGAGGTGGCTGTGCCACAAAAGGGAGTATTTGTTTAGTTATTAAAGGGTTATTACATTTTTTCTAATAACAGTTATTAATAACAAAAAAAATCAATGTGAAAAAAGAAGAGTCCAAACACAAGCCTTTACAGCCTGTGTGTGTGTGTGTGTGTGTGTGTGTGTGTGTGTGTGTGTGTGTGTGTGTGTGTGTGTGTGTGTGTGTGTGTGTGTGTGTGTGAGACAGAAAGAGAGTGAGTTTGCCAGGATGGCTGTTCATACATATGGTGTAAATGGTAGAAACAGCAGAGAAGATCACAGGGTTTTCACGTCTTGCATGATTCAAAATACTGGAAAAGATTCTGTCACACCCAGCCAGGTCAAAGGAAATCTGAGATTTGAGAGTAGAGTAGAAGCCAACATACTAGAATGACCTCTCACCACCAACAATGGATGAGGCCTTAGGTCATGTGACCCACTAGTTTCTGAGGAGCAGTTTTGAGGCCTGTTTTCTTTGTACTAAGCTTTGCTGGGGAGGCCGATATCAGTCAGCGTTAGCTGTGGCTACCTGCTCCTTCAGCGGGTCCCTGCTGGTTGGCTATGCTGGTTTTTAGCCAGTGGTTCTTGCGTGGCGCTGGGTAACGGACAGTGTAACGGAGACAAGCCGCCTGAAGGGGCTGAGCAGACAGTTGACCCTGTTAGAGGTTTCTGTCTGATGGATCTACCTGAACTCCTGCTAGTGGAAACCCACCTGATGATATCCAGCAACAGTTGTTGTGGGATCAGCGGTGAGTCTCACAAAGTTTACAGCACACTTGTGTTGCAGTTTTCTCTGCTCAGACACACAAAAAACACCCTCTAGCAAGCATCGTGTTTTTGAGCGATTGGTCCTTAGCAGACCAGCAGTTCTCTGGGTTTGGCGAACAGTTGGGTGGTTAGGCTCTGCCGGTAGTTCTGGCTGCCAGCAGCTCTCTCTTTTTCTCTCCTCTTCTCTGTGAGGATGAGGGGATGTAGCGCCGATACGGCAGCTGGGCTTCCTTCATCTCCTGGTCGGTCCGAAGGCATTCACGTTGCCAGGGCATGCACAGGTCCCTCATCGGCTTATCTGGGGCTTGAACCATGGTGGGTCACTCTGTTGCAGCGGTGCAGACAAACTGTAGTTGCTATTCCCTGGCAACAAGTTTGGCTTCTTGAGACAAAGTGATGGAGGCGGTAGGCCTTTGGCTGATCACTCATTACCCTAAAGTAAGCAGTGTGGACGTCACACCTCACAGGGTCAGGAGAAAGAAGTCCATGTTGGAGTCAGTGAGGGAGAGCGCGTAAGAGTGAGTGAAAGAGAGCGAGAGAAACTTTTTAGCTGGTTCTAGGGTGCTGCAAATTAGCAGGACAGCTGCTGGGTGTTGGGGTCCACGTCCAATAAGAGGCCGGTGACATCATTTACACACGTAGCTGTAAATGATTAAACGCTGCACAGCTGGGGATTTGAGTCATTTAAAAAGGTTCCTTTGTCTCAAACTGAGTTGCTGTTTGGTGCTAGGCCGTGTTTTTTAACATGTGAATGTGGTCCAACAGAGATAATACTTTCAGTTCAGAAAATACTTGTCTCCATATATATATATATATATATATATATATATATATATATATATATATATATATATATATATATATATATATATATATATATATATATATATATTCAAACATCAATTCAATTCGTTGTTATTCATATAGTCTATTACAACACAAGTTGTCTCCAGGATCTTTCCAGAGACCAGAACATGACCCCCGAGCGATTATTACATAAACAGAGGCAGGTAAAAACTTCCCTAGTGGAAGAAAAACCTTAAACCAAACAGTGGCAAGAAAAACTCCCCTTTAGGAGGGAAGAAACCTGGATCAGGACCTGGATCATAAGGGGGGACCCTCCTGCCGAAGACCAGCCAGGTAGAGCAGGAAAAGGGAGATCAGAAAGAGAGAAGCAGTTTTATCTATTCAATCACACAATTTCTTCATTAGAGTTTGTAAAGGACAGAATTGAATTAAATGACATAGGATGGTTAAATTAATACTGTTTGGAATGACAGCTTCCACCCCACAAAATGGGAATTCCATAATTCATATTCAAATGTAGTACTGATATAGAAACAGCACTGTGAAGACCAAACAGCGCGCATGCAGCAGAGCGTCCAATAGCAGCGTTTGTTTTTTTAAATCTGATATCAATCATTGGTCTGCTCTGGATAATGAGCATCGTCTGGCTGCATTTGCTTCTGTTATTAGATCCATATCACTGTTACTGTTAATTTTTCTTGTAGAAGAAACTGAAACTGAACTGAAAACAACATCCAACAATTCTTCCATGTCATCCTTCAGGTTGATGGGACACGGACTAGCAGTTTCATGCCTCCGTGCACGCTCTCGCGCTCTCTCGCAGCACAACAGTCAGATCAACTCCAGGGATTTATCAGGACACTCGCCTTCGCTGTTTTATTTAACAGATCCTTGTTTTGCTTTATTTAACAGATATTCAGTTTGTGAAGATTTCTGTCCTTAAGCTTTCTGGTGTTTTAATTTCTCCAATATACTCCAATCAAATTTAAATCCACTTTATCAATACCCGAGGTGAAAGTAATTACAATTTACTTGGATTCTTTCCCTTAATTTTTCTATTTTTACATGTCTTTTTCTCTTTTTTTCATGTCTTTCCATTTTATTCTGTTTTTTCTCTTTTCACCATTTCTCACACGCAAGATGCAAGATAGATCTTTTTAAATCACTTTATTCAGGGTTTTTTACACTCAGACTACCATCTGCAGGGAAATTATATCCACATCCCCGTAAAGAAAACCACCCAAAGGTGTTTCAGAAACCTGAAAAGCCTGAAACGTGGATTTCACAAAAGACTAGTCAGCACTAATCAACGCATCGAGTCTGCTCCGTTTGTACACTGTAGGTCGTGTCAGGAAGAAAACCCGGACGGATGTTAAAAGAAACCACACACACAGAAAAACCTTCCTGAAATTTTAGCACTAAATGCACAAAACCCCAAAATCTAAAAGCAATCCACAGAGCTCTGTAAAAGGTAATTAAATCTACTCAGCCTTCTGTCCATCAACTTAACCATGAAACACTTAAAAAAAATTAATAAATGAAACAGTCTCACCAAGAAATCACCAGGGGTCTTCGGAACCTCGGTAGTGCACCTCCCTGCCGCGAACGGACTTCAGGTCCACAAACATCTGAAGGCTACAGGGGGTAAGGTCGGAGGTAGTTCTCCCAAGGATGTCCGGTCCACGACGAGAAGAACTGCACAGACAAGGTCCCTTCCTGTGGCAGTACCTATTTTTAAGTTTTGAGAATAAAAGCACACAATGACATTTCATTCTAGTGTGCACCGATAGTGTGAGTCTTTTTTGACAATAGTCCATACATATGTCTAACACTGACGTACAGAGTCTAGTTATATACTGGCTCCAGCCAGGAATAAATATGCAACCAACTACAGACCTAATTATTCTTTAAGAAAAATAGGCAGCAGTGTTAGTATGAAATGCTCTGTTCCAAATAGTCTCCAACAAAAAAATCCTGACCTTTGAATAAAGTATTTTAAAAGTTGGGAATACAAGCCTGCAATTTCAGACTGCACCATGGCTCAGCTGAGATAAAACCTCACCTATGTCCTTACCAGGGTTTAAATAGTTGATAAATGTGAGACAAGGTACAGCAAAAATCTTGACAAATGATAATATTGGATGCTATGGTCATATTCAAAGTCTTATACAGCCAGAGTTAAACAGCTGCGATCTAATTCTGGTCATAACACTATCCAGCTTATCCTTATTTACCACCCCATTTTAAGAAAGTATTAAATCACAAATAAAAACTGTCAAAGACTGGTCAAATCACAGCACTGGAACTCTTATGGGATGTTACATATGCACAGACTGGGATGATCCCACAGCTTACATTCATTTCTGTGTGGTGATACCCCAAAAGATAAAAACCCTTTATCCAAATAGCAAGTCATACATAACAGCATACATCAAGGATGTCAAAGACAGTATGAAATGTATGACGCATGCCCTCAAAGGTGCAAATATATCTGGTGCACATAAGAGTAGCAGAGCAGGAGCTGATGATGTGATATTAACAAAAATACATTCCATTTTTGAGCATCTTGAAAATCACAAGTCCTATACTAGATTGTAGATTTTAGTTTAGCTTTCAATACTCTACAGCCTCATATCCTTTTCAGCAAACTCATATAAATGTCTGTAAATCCTATGGTAATCAGGTGGCATTACTCATTACTGACCAACAGGACCCAGCGGGTCAGAGTGAACCAGGCTTTTTCTTAACTTGAATTCACCAACACAGGAGTACCACAGGGCATTTGTCGGTTCACCCATTCTGTTTACTATGTACACAAGCAACTGTACAAGATGAAATCCCAATGCCTTTAGCATTAAGTTTTGAGATGACACTGCCATCCTTGGACTATTGGACATAGACACTGATATTTAGTTTATATCACAGAAGTGAAGAAATTTGTACAGTGGTGTGATGACCACCTGCTCATTGTTAATGTTAAAAAAAATGGAAGAAATCATTTTTGATCCACATCCCCTTGAAGATCACTACTCCATTCTGATTTAACACCTTTATTATAAAGGTAAATTCTTATTTGGGGGTGCAAATTGACCCAAACCTATCCTGAGGTGTTCATGGGAATTCACCATGGTTTAGGATTCAACAGTGACTGTTTCTTTGCGAAGAAGATAATGTAAGATTTTTATCATAGTGTGATAGAAAGCACAATAGTATATGGAACTGCACCTTAGTTTGGGAATCCATTTCTGAAATTAAAATCAGAAATATCCATATACTGGTCCTTACAGCACTTAAGGTGATGGAGGGTAAAGAAATGTCCCACCTTTCAACACCTGTTTGACAATACAGTAGTCAGACATGCAAGAAACATCATTGCTGACCCCTCACATGTCTTATATTCTCAATATGAGCTGATCCCACCAAGAAGATGTTACAGGGTTCCAATTTCAAAAGGAGATATCTCAATAAATATAATAATTAATTAATTATTCAACACATTCTTCAACAGGTTCAGTTCAGAGATAATCCCAGTATCCTCCTCTTCTACCTCAGCCAAACAGACCTCCCATCCTTCCTTGACTCACAGCTTCCCTGTCACACCTCAGACTTTTGCTTTTAAACTTTTACTTTTGAATGCATAAAAGTATTTGTATGTAAATCAGTTTTAATTGTCTTGTACATGAAATGTGCTATACAAATAAACTTGCCTTGCCTTGCCTTGCCTCAGTCTTGGATCTTGCTATTGCTCCTTCGTTGTCTCCTCCTCCGGAGATACTGCCCTGTCTTGTTTTGGGTCTCCTTAGTTTGTGGGTGAGACCCGGAAGACAAAATTCTGTGGCACCTAGAGTTCTACAGAATTCCTTCCACGTATTGGAAGTGAAATGGGGTCCTCGGTCACTAGCCACATCCAGCAGGATCCATTGAGGCAAAAAACATGCTCAATCACCAATCTCTCATGGGCTGAGAGAAGCTTGGGTAGAGCATCAAAGTGAGCCGCTTTAGAAAAACGATAAACTATGCTTAGGATGATCTTGTTACCTCTAGAAGGCGGGAGTCCAATCAGAAACCAGACCGATGTGTGACCAAGAGCAATGGGGCAGCAGCATAGCCTGAAGCAGTCCTGCAAGAGGACAGTTAAAGGACTTGACCCTGTTGCACTTAGAGAAGGCAAGGACAAAAAGGACAGTGTCGACTGTCATGGTGTTCCACTAATAGGTTTTCTGATAGAAGGAAATTGGTTAATGCCAGGATGACAGATTGAATGAGAAGAATCACCCCAATGTAACACTTTGGACTGGGTTGCAGCAGGAACAAACATGCAGTTTGGAGGCTGGGTACCCAGGTCAGGTTTATCCTCCTTAGCACGGCAGATCCCTTTCTTCAATGACCCAAGTTAGAGCGTCAACAATACAAGAGGAAGGAAATATTGTTTCTCGGTTCCGGGTTTCCGTAGAAGCGAACTGGCATGACAGAGCTTTTGGCTTGACATTGTGAGGGCCTGGGCTGTATGAAACAAAGTTGAACTGTCGGAAAAACGGGGACCAATAAGCTTGTTGTGAGTTGAGCCTCTTTGCAGTCTG
The DNA here is from genome assembly GCA_014839995.1 of Xenentodon cancila. Taxonomy (NCBI): domain Eukaryota; kingdom Metazoa; phylum Chordata; class Actinopteri; order Beloniformes; family Belonidae; genus Xenentodon; species Xenentodon cancila. Next base: position 3,991,127 of record JABWDQ010000184.1, on the reverse strand, counting down.
AGGATAGGGCAGGTTTTTATATACAGTCCAAGCCACAAATGGGTGCTTGGCCCCCTCCAGCCAGTGCCGCCATTCCTCAAGAGCTAGTTTAAGCGCCAAAAGTTCATGGTTGCTAACATTATAATTTTGTTTAGCCTGAGAGAGCTGACTGGGGAAGGCAGTGCAGGGATGCAAGTTCTGGTCCTCTTCATATTGCTGAGACAAAACATCTCCCACACCAACATCTGATGCATCCACCTCCACAATAAACTGTCAGTAAGCTAAGCAAGAATGGGGGCTGAAGTAAAAGGAGTTTTAAGCTCACAAAAGGTTTTGGCTGCTTCCTCTGTCCATTTTAAAAATACTGCCGGTGGTGTGAGTCTTTTAAGGGGAACTGTGAAGCTGCTGTAACCCCCTAATAAACTGTAAACTGTAACTATAAAAATTGGCAAAACCCAGGAATCATTTGAGTTGCTTGAGAGAACTGTGTGCTGGCCACTCTGCCATAATCTTTTAGGGTCTGCTTGTAACCTGCCCTGTGTAGTGGTAACTTCAAGGCCTTGTTGGTACCTTGCTGGTACTAGACATAGTTCAGAAGGTGTAAAATCCATTACTGGGACCAATCGCTTTACAGGACAGAACAGCTTACTTAAGACAGGTGACACTGAACCCCACTCCATAACATGACCAGATTGCTAGTCAATCTGTGGGTTAGGAGTGCAAAGCCAAAGAAAGCCAAGGACTAAAGGTGAAGGAGAAGAGATTTCTTTAAAAAGTGATCTCATTTGAGTGGTTCCCAGGTCAGATTCATAGTGAGTAAGTGACATGAGTAATTTTAGCAATGACTTAGCTATTGTGGGATCGTATAACTTTGGGGCTACAAAGTTCTATGATGAGGAGGCCTTCTCTCTCCACAAAACCATGATCTATGAAATTGGGCTCTGCTCATGAGTCAATAAAGGTAGATGAGGTGGTAGAATACCAACAGGTGATAGTGGCAGAGAGAGTCAGCCATGAAGGTGGAGAGTTGTGAGGTGAAGCTTGGCTCACAAGTATTACCAGGTCAATTGATGAGCCTGATCTTGGCATAGGACGACAGTGGCATCTAGCCACCAAATGACCAGGTTGTCCACAGTAAAACTGCTCCCTGGCATAAAATCTACTGTCCCTCTTGTGTGGACAGGCATGAGATGCCTAGTTCCATGGGAGTCTCTTCCGAAGGACATGGTGGCTCAGGTTAACAGAGCCAATAACTAGGCCAATCTTGCTGTGGAAGATCTTACGGGGCATCGGGAAAGCGTGGGTTGTCCTCACAGCTCCTTGAGATCAAAGCATTGAGCTCAGCAGGAGGGTCACATGAGAGGAGTTAAGTCATCCGACAATGCATTAGGAAACACTCCCTGTAGTGCACATTTTATCCCATCCTGAGTCAGCTGCCAACGTCCTACACTTCACAGAAGTCAGCCACACTCTCGGAACCTTGATGTTAACTAAACTTTCTTGAAATGTCCTCTTTACAACCACTCAGATCAAATACCTTTTTGATCTCAGCTGTAAATTGTGACACTATTAGAGACGTGACTGGGGTGATGGCATTGAAAGCCTCAGCTGAACGCAGTGTTATAGTATTTACCTATGCAGTGTTTTAGTATTCAGGAAAAGTTGTAGCGCCACCTGTTGGTTACAGGAAACATGCTTTGTATACATTTTGCATTGTCTTTGAGACCTCAGAGTATTTGTGTGTGATAACAGTCTCCAGAAGAGATTGTCAAACTCATATTTGATCAAGTTCTACCTTGTTAAGAAAGGACACATTTACCCTAATGTTTGGGTGTGCCCTACCTCTCAAAACAATCAGATGCATGTGAAACCTTTTGAGAAAATATTCAAAAGTTAATGAATCCCCACAGAAATAAAGGTGGACATATAGGGGTGGGGCTGTTACATCTTGGTAATTGACAACAGGAAGTGATTTGCTGCTCTAACATATTTAATTCTTTCAGCATGATGGAAAAGAAGGCAATGATTCACACCTTGATGAAGTATTTTTGTGTTTTCTGCATTTATTGTGGTGGTGCAGGCACTGCGGTGCTGTTTTGATGAATCACCATGGCCATTCTGAATGGTTTGAGGTAATTTCAAAGACTTGATATGAAACACAAATTGGCTGTAATGCAGCGATACCTTGTTTAAGTTGGTCCCAAATTGACGTGACTGATTGTCGTCTGAACTTGAAAACAATTACAGTGTAATATTCAGGAATAGTTCTCATGCCACGTGTTGGCCACATAAGATGTCATGTCAATATATCTCACATGTGGTCAACCAGTTATTGAACATGACTGACAGTCAAAACTGTAACTTGTTGTCAGAGGGCATCACTGATACAACAGAAAGTTGTTCTCACTTGCATGTACATTGTCCAGTGTGACCAAAAATGTATATGTTTGACAAGGCTTCCACTCTGAACAAGTGAATACAACAATCTTTGGTGAACTCAGCAACACCACTTTTTGATAAAGAAAACTGGTTTTGGTGACATTATGTCCTACATTGACTCTGCTTCACCAGATGAGCCTCAGATTTGTATTAAATATATTCTAAACTGTCATCACTCAACACACAAGTTTAGTGGATGGATGTCTAACGGCGCCTGTGTCATTCACAACTTCAAAGAGGCGCTGATGGGGTTAAGCGTCACAACTATGCATTTGACAACAGTCTTGCCTTGTCACACACAGTAGCAAAAAGCACTTTGGGCCCTGGATACAAACTCTGTAATATAGTCTTCTAATAATCCTGAGTCATTTAACCCATTAGTCGAATCACCTACATAATAACCCATAGATGAAATCAACTCACAGGGTCTGGACATATCTGGTAAACTTCTTTTTTTTAAATTGAGCTCTTGCATTTTTTGCCTTCTGTAACTTTCATTGTCACCTGTCACCGGTGCATTTTCCGTCTACTAACCTCTCAGCCTCCTCTCCCACCAATTCTCCCTCTTACTGCTCAGTGTGTGAAATGTTTAGTTATTCTTCTGTCTCCTTTAGAGAAGACGGTAAGTGTGAGAAGTGTAGTTTATTCATAGCATTGGAGGCGAGGCTCAGTGTGTTAGAGGTCCGGTTCTGCCAACTAGACCATAGTCCGGTAAGACACGATAGCTCCTCAGGCTGAAGTAGCAGCCAACAAAAAAAAAAAAAAAAAAAAAACCTGGAGAGGGGTGATTGGGAGGAACGGCCTCCTCTATCTGAACCCGAGTGGTGTTCTGTTATTGGACTTCTGTGCTAGTCACGGTCTATCCATAACAAACACCATGTTTGAGCATAAGGGTGTTCATCAGTACACATGGCACCAGGACATCCTAGGCCAGAGGTCAATGATTGACTTCGTTGTCGTTTCATCTGACCTGCGGCCACATGTCTTGGACACTCGGGTGAAAAGAGGGGTTGAGCTGTCAACTGATCACCACCTGGTGGTGAGTTGGATACGCTGGCAGAGGAGGAAGCGGGACAGACCGGGCAGGCCCAAACGTATTGTGAGGGTGTGTTGGGAATGTCTGGCCGAGCCCTCGGGGTCTTCAACTCCCACCTCCAGGAGAGCTTTACCCGGATTCCGAGGGAGGCTGGGGACATTGAGTCAGAGTGGACCATGTTCTCTGCCTCCACTGTTACTGCGGCAGCTCAAAGTTGTGGACGCAGGGTCTCTGGTGCCTGTCGTAGCGGCAATCCCGAACCCGGTGGTGGACACGGGAAGTAAAAGATGCCGTCAGGTTGAAGAAGGAGTCCTATTGGGCCTTGTTGGCCTGTAGGAGTCGTGACACAGCCGACGGGTACCGGCAAGCCAAGCAAGCCGCAGCTCTGGCGATCCGGGAAGCAAAAACTCGAGTCTGGGAGAAGTTCGGTGAGGCCATGGAGGAGGACTATCGGTCTGCACCAAAGAGATTCTGGTAAACCGTCCGGCACCTCATAAGGGGAATGCAGTACCCTGCCAATAGCGTTTATGGTGCGGGTGGAGAGCTGCTGACCGCAACTGGGGACGTTGTTGGACGGTGGAAGGAATACTTTGAGGATCTCCTCAATCCCACTGACATGCCTTCTGCTGAGGAAGCAGAGGCTGGGGACTGCAGTGGACTCTTCCATCACCCAAGCCGAAGTCACTGAGGTAGTCCGTAAACTCCTTGGTGGCAGGGCACCAGGGGTGGATGAGATTCGCCCTCTTCCCCCTATGTCTATCATCATACTACCATTTCATTGTTTTTACTGTAATTTTATTGCCTTTGGCTCTTAAACCCAACGTCATGCTATAACCTGTTTCTTTTTAATTTGCACTTTGTGTTTAAAATTTATTTATTGTGTAGCACCGAGGGATTGAGAGTAACGTCATTTCGATTCTCTGTATGTATTTCACATGAGGCAGAATTGACAATAAACTTGACTTTGACTTTGACTTTGAACACCTGTCTAGACTAGTCCATTACAGTTTTAAAAACCCCACTGTTTGGTTGTTGCCTATCAAACATTTTAAAATTAACTCCTTGACATAACCAACCTTCAGAAAAAGCAGATTAAACCAACTTTTGTTAACTATGAGTGCTCCAAAACGTGGTCAGATCAGATCAGCTGGAAGCATGGCAGTTGTAGCACACTCCAAATAGACAATGATGCAAGCCAGGAGTCTGATTTCCATACCAGATCAGACAAGCACCGGGTTAACAACGACTGCCACCAGTGCTGTTTTGGTCCCGGTGGACTCTAGAATGTTGAATGTAGGGACGACAGGAAAAGCTAGACAGTTGGAGGAAGGTGGATATACTGTGTCCATGAGACCAGGTGGAAAGGTAGCAAGGCAAGGAGCCTAGGAGGGAAGAACAATGGAGTAGGAGTTATCTTGAAAGAAGAGTTTGTTTGGAATGTTCTGGGGGTGAAAAGAGTGTTAGAGTGATAAGTCTAAAGTTAGAGTTTCTGTGTGAGTGAGTTCTGGTGTGAGTTAGATGAAGTGATGCAAAGTATCCCCAGAGGTGAGATAGAGGTGATTGGAACAGACATCAATGGACATGTCGGTGCAGGTAACAGAGGGGATGAGTAAGTGGACAACTGCAGCTAATGTGATCAGGGAGACGGGCAGGAGAGCACATGGTTTGTCATCTGGGAGGAAGGTAGAGTAGGAGTATTGGTGGTGGAATGAGGACATACGTGAATGTATAGAGAAAGAAGTTAGCGAAGAAGAAGTGGGAGACTGCGGGGACAGAAGAGAGGAGACAGGGGTACAAGGAGATGCAGTGTAAGGTGAAGGTGGAGGTAATAAAGGCCAAACAAAGGGTGTGTTATGACTTGTATAATAGGTTGGATACTAAGGAGGGAGACATTGATCTGTACAGGTTGGTGAGGCAGAGAGACAGAGATGGGCAGTATGTGCAGCTGGTGAAGGATAAAAAGGGAAATGTGGAAAACTGACAGAAGCCAGAAATGTGATAGCAAGATGGATAGAAATTTGAACAGTTGATGAATGAGGAAAATACGCGAGAATGAAGAGCAGAAGTCCCCGTTGTTGACCGCAAAACACCAAAGATTAGTAAAGGTGAGGTTAGGAGGGCATTGAAGACAATGAGGAGAGGAAGGGATGTTGGTCCTGGTGATACATCTGTGGAGGTGTGGAAATGTCTGCGAGAAGTAGCACTAGAGTTTTTGACTTTATTGTTCTGCAAAATCATAGAGAATGAGAGGCTGCTTAAAGAATTGAGGCGAAGTGGGATGGTGCCAATCTTTAAGAACGAGGGAGACGTTCAGCGTTGTGGCAACTACAGGAGAATGAAGTTGATGTGCCAAACAATGAAGAACGAGTCATAGAAGCTAGACTAAGGTCAGAAGTGAGCATTTGTGAACAGCAGTCAGGCTTCATGCCAAGAAAGAGAACCACAGATGCAGTATTTGCTTGGGGAACGTTGATAGAGAAGTTTAGAGAAAGTTTAGAGAAAGCCAAAGAGAGCTTCGGTATAAACACATTCATTTATACATATAATTCAATTCAATTCAATTCAATTCAATTTTATTTATATAGCTTCTATTACAACACAAGTTGTCTCTAAGCACTTTCCAGAGACCAGAACATGACCCCCGAGCAATTATTACATAAACAACAGCAGGTAAAAACTTCCCTAGTGGAACAAAAACCTTAAGGCAAACAGTGGCAGTAAAAACTCCCCTTTAAGAGGGAAGAAACCTTGAGCAGGACCTGGCTCATGAGTGGGGACCCTCCTGCCGAAGGCCAGCCAGGTAAAGAAAGAATAGAGACATAGACACACCGTCAAAGGTACCAGACAGGATACAATAGTAAAATTATCTATCAGCAGTAGACCAATTAGACTTCTGTGTATACGGGTGATATATGGATAGTTAGTGATCCACGGGGATGAGGACTGCAGGTCGGGATGTCAGCAAATATCCAACAGACATCCATACAGACAGGTGAAGGCAGACACTGGGATGGTCAGAGGTGGAACTGCAGGTCAGCAAGCAGCTCCTGAGGTTCTGGTCTGCAGGACATGTACAGAAGAGGAAAAGAAGGGCCAGACAAGCACAACAAACTACAAGAACAATGGACCAAAATTAAGTTTATGGGATACTGTTAATAACTGAGGATTGAGGTGAAGAAGAGACAGAGAAGACAAAGAGAAACAGAGAAGGTGAAAGGAACCACTCAGTGGATCATGTTGGTGCCCCCTGCAGCAGAGGTCTATAGCAGCATATCTACACCGAAGCTGTTTAAGATGAGCTGCTCTGATCTGGACCTGTAGGTGCAGCTTTGACTACTGGCCCTGACACATTAAGGTACTAAATGTACACTAACTATATGCTTTATTAATCAGAAATGTTTTAAGTTTAGTTTTAAAGGTGGAGGTGGTATCAGCCTCCTTAACCCAAACTGGAAGTTGGTTCCAGAGTGATGGTTCCTGATAGCATCTACATTTGAATCCTCTAGGAACTACGAGTAAACCTGCACCCTGAGAACGAGAAACTCTCTTAGGAACGTCAGGTCTTGCAAATATCGCAGCGCTAGGCCATTTTGGACTATATATGCCAGTAATAAAATTTTGAATTGGATTCTAAATTTTACGGGGAGCCAATGGAGGGAAGCTGAAACTGGAGAGACGTGGTCTCTCTTGTTGGTTCCTGTCAGCATTGCGCTGCTGCATTTTGGATCAGCTGGAGGCTGTTAAGAGAATTACTTGGACATCCAGCCAACAACACGTTACAGTAATCTAGTCTAGAAGATACGAACGCATGAATTAGTTTTCCAGCATCACTCTGCGAGAGGATGCTCCTGATCTTTGCGATATTACGAAGGTGGAAAAACGCAGTTTTACAAACCTGATTAATATGCTGTTTAAATGACAAATCCTGATAGAATCTCCAATTACATAATTTACTTCTACATTTTTATTGGCAGGCGATAGTCCTCGAGAAGCAGCAGAGAAGCATGTAAGACTGCAGCTCTGCCTTCCGGGCCTGGACCCTGGATTGTCAGGGGGAGGAGCTAATAATATCAGCCAGATTTCTAGAGATAAGACCTGCACCATCCCGGGTGGGATGAATGCCGTCTCTTCTGAGCAGACCAGGCTTTCCCCAAAACGTCTTCCAATTGTCAATAAAGGCCACGTCGTTTTCTGAACACCACCGAGACAACCAGCGACGGAACGACAACATGTCTCAAAATAGATTCGCCGATCACCAAGGTCGGTTTCTCAGCGGTTGTGTCACTGAGTGGGGAAACACGTGAGACGTGAAGCGAATGGTGGTGTTCCGTGCGCCTTTTGGGACTACGCTTCCTCCGAACCATCACCCAGCCACCCTGACTGTCCGGCTGCTTGGCGGCTACCAGCAGCTGGTCCTGGCCGGTCCGCCGCTACTTCAGCCTGACGAGCTACCGAGTCTACCGGACTATGGTTTAATTGGCGGAACCAGACCTCTAACTCACTGAGCCTCGCCTCCAAAGCTACGAACAAACTACATTTTATACACTTCCCGTCTTCACTAAAGGAGGCAGAGGAATAACTAAACATTTCACACACTGAGCAGTAAGAAGGAGAAACGGTGGGAGAGGAGGCCATGCTGAGAGGACAGGAGACGGTACCTGTACCGGTGACTGGTGGAAATGAAAGTTAAATAAGAGAAAAGGTACAAGTGCTCGATTCAAAGAGAAGTTTACAAGATGTAGTGTTTTATTATCAGAAACACACTAAAATCAGAGTTTAAGAAATCGAAGAATCAGAGCCCGTAACGCCGTGCAGACAGACACAGACCGCGAACAACAAACAGGAAGTGACGCAATACGTTACCGTGTCAGTCACCTAAAGGGGCCTATTCCCCCTAGGAGCTCGTGCCACCTGTTACCACTCGAAGGTTTACCTTCACAGCATTTACTTGTTGGGTTTTTCACATCTGGGAATAAATAATTACATAAATTAAAATTGTTGTATACTCAGAAAATTATATTTAATGAACCTGGTGAGAGAGAAAAAAAACTGTGTCTTTGTTCTATATATTTATCTATTAATTTATTTATTTGGGAATGTATAAAAATTGGAGAACTTGGAGTACGTTTTCTCTTGACACTGGTTAGATAACGCTTTATGTGAAGGCATCTCATTGGTCAAACATAAGCATGTCTTAAACTTTAACAAAGGTTTTGTCCATTGTACCTTTTCTTTATCGCAGCTTTTGGTGGGTCGCAGTTGTTCATGTTACTTCTTTGTTTTCATTCATCCCCATCCCTCGGTTTTTAGCCAAGTTAAAACTTATATACGACACATGCAGACAGGGTAAAATTTTGGACCACCTGTTCATAATTGCATCTGGTTCAATCTGTACAAGGGTAAAGTAAAAGCCAAACATGGATTCTTTTCTTGTCAAGTGTTCGTCATCCCTTATTGATGCTGTATTTACATATATATATAGATATATTCACACATGTATTAACTTATACATACAGACATACAAACACATGCACATATACATATAAAAGCCAGGAGCAGTTTTAACTGTTCTAGTTATTTGGAATTGGCACTTGTGTCATTCAATAAATAATGGCTAAGGTTTACCGAAACAAAATGCTATTTTTTCAGAGGATTCAGGGGAATGGAAATATCCTTATATTTGCTGTAGTCAAGCAGGATGCACTCTCCTTACTGGGATGACAAACAGTGGCAGTGGTGACAGTGATGTGTGTTTGTATGTTCGTTTGGGAGAATGCTCCCTTTCCTCTTTTTTTCCATTATTTGGTGGATTAATTCCCTTATGTAATTGTGCTTGCAAATCTTTAAAAATTGTTTTCATTTGACTCTATCATGCCTTATAAAATATTAATTATTCTAACTCAGAATTAGAAAAATCTTCCACTGTACATGAATATTTCATAATTTTTGTTTTTCTGTTTTAGGCAACAGATTTAATGAGGTATTTCATTTAAAACAAATAAATAAACAAATACTGGTGTGTTTGTGTGCTGCAGCTTATATACAGACTTTTGAGCAGTCATCTTTCTTGTTTTGCATCTTACCTTTCAATGTTACAGATCTTTGCTCTGTATTCCTGCTTCCCCTGTTTTAAGAGCAAATGTTAGTGAATGAGATTGTAACACAGTGATGCATAGAATCAATGAATCAATGAATCAATGAGTCAATGAGTCAATGAATCAATAAGTCAATGCATCAGTACATCAGTGCGTCAATGCATCAATACATGGAATGATAGATGACAGAAAGCTATAGCAAAATGGAAAACAAGACTTTACAGAGCTACCAACCTTTTTACTTCTTCTTCTTCTTGTTCATGACAGCTTTATCCTGTGTGAGATTAGGCTCATGGTGTTGTGATTTTTTCATTTGGAGCCTTGCTTTGGGGTTTTCATCTTAACCTGTCACCAAGATCAAACTGTGCAGTGTTTCTGTGCAGCCAAGTTTTGACATTTTGACTGGTCATACTGAGGCATCGAGGTCGTCTTTACACAAGCAGTAAATACACAAGAGATGTGAGAGATTTGATATCCTGAAGACATAAGATACTGTAACTCACACTGTTTTTGTGTTCTGATTAGTGGGGGTTTTAGTATAGTATCTGCTCTTTTTATACTTTGATGTTGAGAAAACTCAACAGCCGTATTTAAATATTAAAAAAAAAATAGATGGTTGTTTATAACTTTGTTTTTATTTTATTTTATTTTGGTAGTAAGCAAAGTTTTTACTTTACTACAACTTGAAAATGTTGATCCTAGATGTGACTTTAGAAAACCTCCAAACACACACACACACACACACACACACACACACACACACACACACACACACACACACACACACACACACACACACGCACACAAAAATCATTTACACAGAGGCAATTTGGTACCATTCAGAGAGAATGCCATAGTGAAGTGATCATTACTTGCCTTCCCTGGAGTCTTTGAACTTATCAGTGAAGCAAGGAGGTCCAGCAGTGTGCCACATTCATTTGTGTCATTAACTATTAGACTCCCTAGTGCTTACTTGTCTTACATAAGTTTTTACAAAGTTGAAACTGTTGAAAATGCTTGTACATTCCATGAGCCTGGGTATGGATCCTGCCACTCCCTGTTTCAGCAAACAGTATGTTGTAGATATTCAATTAAATTAAAATTCAAAAACACTTTATTAATCCCAGATCAGACATTAATTGATGCACTAATTTTCATGTTTATAGTCTCTTCAGAGATTTATTGTAGAGGGTTATAGCTGCGGGCAGGATGGAAATAAAGTCTGTTCTGTCCATTCTTACAAACAGCATCAGTGTTGTATCTCCAGTCCAGTCTGTTGTCCAAGTGAGTTCAATGATGGAACAAAAACAATTCAACTTAGTCCTGGCTCTCCTTATATCCACAATAATCCCCTTTGTCGTGTTCACATTCAAGATGAGATGATTGGTAGCACTGTTCCCACATGATGCCACAAAATGGTCCACCAGGTGTCTCTACTCAGTCTTTTGTCCATCACTGATACACCCATCAACTGCATAGTAATTTCAGAGTATTTCTACAGATGACAGGACCTGATGTGTACTGGAAGTCTGAGGTGTACAGCATCAAGAGGAAAGATGGAGGTAGTCACCCACACCCTGTAAACAAGGCTATATAACATCAACAGAGATATAAAAGAAATGCAACAAAACCTTTGAGTGGAGCTGAACCAATTTAAAAACAAGATTTAAAAGAAGGTAAAACAAGAAATTGTATCATTTCCAAGAGACTTTATGGTTCAAGAGATATGGACCATAAAGTGCAAGAGCAAAAAGGCTCTGCATAATCGATGCACAGGAGGAGCTGGAGGACTGGAATGTTAACAAAATGCTACTAAAGATACTAAAGCAGACAAGAAACTTGCAAGATAAAATAACAGACCTTGAAGTGGGATCTTTAAGAAATATTGTTCACATTTTTGGCCTACCAGAAGAAATCGTAGGAGGCTCCGTAGCTTATTACTTGGACCAATTATTACAAAGAGGAGAGGAGGACCACACAGGACAGACGTGGTCTCTCCTCTGTGGTCCTCCCTTCATTGGCTCCCTGGTTAAAATTTAGAATCAGACACAAAATTCTGCTGTTTTCTTAAAGCCAATCTCTGCATTATTTCCAAGACCTGATAAAACCACATGTTCCTAACACAGTTGTCAGTTCTCAGGGTGCAGGTTTACTCGTAGTTCCTGGAAGATCCAAATGTAGATCTGGAGGACGGGTCTTCTGCTATCAGGAACCATCACTATGGAACCAACTTCCAGTTTGGGTGAAGGAGGCTGACACCACCTCCAACTTTAAAACTAAACTTAAAACATTTGTGTTTAGTAAAACATCTAGTTGGTGTAAACTTTAATGTGTTAGGACCAGTAGTCATAGCTGCAGCTATAGGACCAGACTGGAGCAGCTGGTCTTCAACATAGCTTCATCCTGGATCTGCTCCTGTAGACCTACGCTGCAGGGGGACACCAGCAAGATCCACTGACCTGCAGTCCCACCCCCTGACCATCCCAGTGTTTACCTCCACCTCCACCGGGAGCATGTAGATGTTAAAGAGTAAAGGTCCCAGGATGGAACCTTGGGGAACTCCACATGTGATTCATGTCTGCTCAGATGTAAAGTTACCTATTGACACAACGTATTTCCTGTTATCTAAGTATGCTTTGAACCTGTTTATACGATTCTGTAAAGACCTGCCCAGTTCTCCAGTCGTTTGAGTAAAAAATTATGGTCAGCTGTATTAAATGCAGCCCTGAGATCCAGCAAAACTAAGACTGACATGTTTCCACCGTCTGTATTCAGACATATGCTATTAAACACTTTGGTCAGAACCGTCTCAGAGCTGTGGTTCTGTCTAAAACCTGACTGGAAGCATCATAGCAGTTATTTTGTGTTAAAAAGTAATTGAGCTGTTGAAAAACAGCTTTTTCAATTATCTTACTCAAAAATGTGAGATTTGAGCTCAGTCTGTAGTTGTCCAGTTGTGTCTTGTCAAGCTTGTCCTTTTTCATCAGATGTTTAATTACAGCTGTTTTTAGTGGTTCAACTCACCCAACTTTAAGGACCAGTTCAGGATCTGTAGCAGGTTTGACTTCAAAATCGTTGAGACCTTTTTGAAAAAAACCTGTTGGCAGGACGTCTAAACAGCAAGAGGAGGAATTCAGTTGATGTCAGATGTCCTACAGGTCCTTGCTGTTAATGGGGTGAAACTGTGTCGTGGTGTTTAAACCGGTTTTTGGTGGACCCAGTTCACATCCTGAACTTGCTGTTGACGAACCAACTGCTTGTCTAATATTTTGGATTTTGAATTTGTCAAAGTGGTTGCAGGTCATGGTGGAATGAAGTTCAGTTTCCACTGACACAGGAGGGTTTGTTGGTCTGTCAACTGTAGTATTATGATGGTGATGTCAGAGAAGTAGCACTTCCTTGAATTCCTCAGTTGTACACTTTATGACAGATATCATAATGAACCTGGAGATTGGTTTTTCTCCATCTTCAATCAGCTTTTCAACTCTTTTTCCATTTGTCACCAGAGTGGAGTTTCTCCAGGGAGACTTCCTCTTCCAGAGATAACCTTCACCTTAATGAGAGCAGTAGAGTCCAGAACATTTAACATTTCAGATTTGAAGCTGTTGACGAGCTCGTAGAGTGAACCCCCGGACAGGCAGGTGTTACAGGTGTTAGCCTAGCTGTGTGTCGGCCCTAAACACGGAGATAAAAGAGATTAAAAAATTTTTACTGTTTCTGTTAAGAACACAACAGTCCACCATGATCTGTAAGGGTTCAGAATCTATCGCAGTTAGGCTCACATGGAAGATGGGAGAAAATCAGCATAAAAATCAATAAAAGAAGCAAGCAAGCAGAGAGCAAGAAAAGGAAATGGAAAACACTGTAAGAACACAGGAAGACACATACTAGCAAAAAGAGTGTTTCTAAAAAGAACAAGGTCAGACGCAAATAAGATTTAGTCTGTAAATCTAAGGGAACTCAAAAAGAAACATCAAGATACAAATGATCCAGAAGTATAGTAACAACTTAAGGACCCCAGAAAACAAATACAAAGGTTTTATGAATTGGACAAAACCACTTGCAAAATGTATCAGAAAACAACAGGCAATAAATAGGATACACAAAATTAAAGATCCACTTACCAAAGAGATAACTGATAACCCAGAGGAGATGGCTAAAATAATTGACCAATATTACAAAACTTTTCCATGCTAGAATGAAGAAGGTAGAAGGTTTTTCTTCCACTAGGGGAGTTTTTACCTGCCGTTGTTCTGGTCTCTGGAAAGATCCTAGAGACAACTTGTGTTGTAATAGACACTATTTAAATAAAATTGAAATTGAAATAGAAAAATCAATATTGGTGATTACAACAAATACATACAAAGAGCCCACAGCTGGGGAACTGGGGACTGGCAAATTCCAGCTACAAAGATAAAGAAGATAGGAATATTTCCTGTCACCAGCTCTCTTTGCTATTTTTATTGAACCATTGGCTCAAGCTGTCAGACAAAATTAAAAAACTTAAAGGGATCACAATTAAAAGGATCTAACATAAAATCAGTCTGTTTGTTGATGAAATGATGCCTTGATTCATTGGAGAGTTTGCCTGGAAGAACGTGCTGCACTTCTTCATCACACCAAAAATAAAAAATCAACATGTCAAACTGCCTCAGAAATGCTGGAGAGAATGTGGAGAATATGATGTAGATCATACGCATGTTTACTGGAAATGTAAAAGAATAAGTGTAAGTATAAAAAGTAGCTACTCAGAAATGGATATTAAAAATAATGTCCCATCCCTCATAAGAAAGCTCACAGTGTTTCAGAAACTGAATGGAAAGTGTTTGGTTTGTGTTAGAGACTGACCACAGCTTTATTAAAACCACCTAAAATCTTTCACTGAATTATAATTTTCTGATCATAAATTAGATTGAAAGCTGCAGAAATTACAACTGCCTTTGAGAGTATCATTAGACAGAAATGGAACCATGTGTATTGTTTCGCAGCTGAGTTCGCAGCATATGTTGTTTCCAGACAGGTTTTATCCTTAACTTTATACAGTACAGCTTATAAAAGAGCTCTTTTGTTATTTCAATGAAATTATGTTGTTTTAATACATTTAGCTTCAAAACTATATTTGAATGAGTTTAGTAAACTGCTTCAACAGTTTTATTGATGATTTCTTTAGTTCCAAACAAAGAATCATCTGCTTATTTGCACACATGCATTTACATAGTGGATATACATGTTTGGAATCCGGAAGCTCCACGAGTAGCAGATAAACAAGGCATTTATCCAACATTTGAGATTCCTGGAGCTCTCTGTGAAGCTGTGCTTCCAGTGGGAACTGACTTTGAAAGGCTGGAAGAACCACGTCCACAGACAGACTGATAGACACAGAAGGGGGATGGGTGGTGCGTTAGGGCTGAGGAGGTGCAGAGGAGAATCATCGTGGATAGGGACCAGAGTAAGCGTTAAACATTCTTGTTTGACAACTGTTCCCTCTTCTTTTAACCTCCTCTTATTCTTCTGCGCCTTCATCCTCTTCATTCTTTCCTTCACCCTCGCTCTCTTCCAATCTCATGCTTGCCAAAGATACTTAGGTCCTGTCAATGTATCTTACATTCCTGTTGCTCTCCAGCGGTCAGTTCCCTAATCCTCCTCTGCACACTACCCTCCATTCTGCTGTTAGTTTTATGGCTGATCTATTTTTTATCTTTTTTCCTCTGTGGTTGACTCTTTTCTGGGGTTGCTCTAATAGTTTCTTCTGCTGTTGCTTCCATAATCTGTGGAAGAATTGTGGTTATAATTTGACATGGGCTAATGAACTGAATCTGAATGACTGAATCTCAGAAAATGTAATTAAAAAAAGACCACCTTAAGAAAATGAAATTCAAATCCTCATCATCCATTATAATCTTCTAGCACCAGGTCGTGCACACACAGTTGTGACCTGGTGCTTGGTGTTCATATTGTGCAAATTTGGAGCAATGTTTTGTTTTTTGTTTCTTTTGTCAACTGTGTCAGTGGGAAGAATTGAGGAATAAAGTGTTACTGACACTTCCCGTTGTCTCTCTGTTTTCTAGGTGGTGGCTATGAAACCAGAAGATCAAGACAAGGATGGTGACACTGTGAAGAGCCCCAGTTCACTTTATTTATTAGCTTTATAGCGTGTGTGTGTGTGCGTGCATGCGAGGGTGCGTGCGTGCATGCGAGGGTGTGTGCGTGCATGCGTGCGTGCGTGCGTGCATGCGTGCGTGCGTGCATGCGAGGGTGCGTGCGTGCGAGGGTGTGTGCGTGCGTGCGTGCGTGCGTGCGTGCGTGCGTGCGTGCGTGCGTGCGTGCGTGCGTGCGTGCGTGCGTGCGTGCGTGTGCATGAGAAGTGAGTTAGGACTGAGTATGTGTGTGTATATGGAAAAATATCTAGGAATCGTGCTATCATTTTAAACTTTTCTTCACTTTTTGTAAGGTTCCAATAATTTATATCATTATCACAGTTGAAAGAAAAGTTGTTAAAATTGATAAAAATTGTGGTCTGTGTTTGTAAATAGCCTCCGGTTTAAGAATGTATACTTGTGTGTGATATACTCATCCATAAACTATATAATGGACAGTTTTATTATTGCTTTTAACCACTATACTGCTTTTGCCAAGACACAAAACTCAACACGTATAGACAAGATACCCCCACAGCAACAGATACAACAGATTCTAATTCAAGATTAGAATGAATACAGCTGACATTTTTTTTATTATTATTCATTTTACTAGATTTTTTTCTCCAAATCAGGTTCAATTTATGGAACTACTTTCATGTGATGCAACACGTATTCTGCTGGCCATAATGGAGGTCCTCTGTGGTTTTCTGTCCTCCTGTAGCAGGGTTCTTATTTCCAGGAGGACTTTTTAACTATTAGAGCATTAAGCTCTGTACAAAAAAGGCAGGCAACTCCATTTTCAACAGCAGGTGGCATTTTTTCATCCCTCCACCAAGTGCAGATGAGACAGAAAATAAATATTAGGAAAAAAACAAGCTTATATACAAGAGTCCTTCTACAACTCGACAACGCTGAAAAAAAAGCCTAACTGCTCCTCAGAATCAGTCCGCTCCACTCAGTCCAGCGGGGCTCCACTCAGTCCAGCGCGCTCCACTCAGTCCAGCCGGGCTCCACTCAGTCCAGCGGGGCTTCACCAAGTCCAGCTGGGCATTCACTCAGTCCAGCGCGCTCCACTCAGTCCAGCACGCTCCACTCAGTCCAGTGGGGCTTCACCAAGTCCAGCCCGCTCCACTCAGTCCAGCGCGCTCCACTCAGTCCAGCGGGGCTCCACTCAGTCCGGCAGGGCTCCACTCGGTCCAGCGGGGCTCCACTCAGTCCAGCTGGGCATTCACTCAGTCCAGCGGGGCATTCACTCAGTCCAGCGTGCTCCACTCAGTCCAGCACGCTCCACTCAGTCCAGTGGGGCTTCACCAAGTCCAGCGCGCTCCACTCAGTCCAGCGCGCTCCACTCAATCCGGCGGGGCTCCACTCAGTCCGGCAGGGCTCCACTCAGTCCAGCAGGGCTCCACTCAGTCCAGCTCGCTCCACTCAGTCTAGGGCGCTCCACTCAGTCCAGCGCGCTCCACTCAGTCCAGGGCGCTCCACTCAGTCCAGCGGGGCTCCACTCAGTCCAGCGTGCTCCACTCAGTCCAGCGGGGCATTTTCTCAGTCCAGCAGGGCATTTTCTCAGTCCAGGGGTCTGGTCCTGCAGCTGTCAAATCCTTAGGCCGTTCCACATGTAATTTTCCACTTCAAAATAGCAAAACCTGTATTTAAATAAAATGTTTGATAAACTAAAATTGGCAAATGTTTTTATATAACAGACTAGTGTAGACATTGATGACAAGCTGATAAGGAGTGTTAAGTTAAACCAGGTGTGTTAAATCAGGTCAGGCTTAACAGGTTAACACACATTGCAGCATAATTGTATTGTCAACAGTTTAATTGGTCAAAAACACAAACACCTTAAAAACACTAAAACAACTGAGAATGGAGCGTATGTTGCTCTCATTTAACTTTTTATAATCATTACTTTATATGATGTTTTCGATGGAATTTGTGATTTTGTATGCCAGCCACATTATTAATAAATTTTGGTAGAAGTGAAAAGAAAAAAAACTCAGAAAATTTCATCGTAAATTTAAAACTAGACTATCATTATAACTTTACCACAAATATAACTTTATTTATGTATAAAAGAATTTTAAGTTTTAAGATGTTTTTATGTGAGAATGCAGTTATATATCTTTATAACTTTATGTTTACTCCTATTACTTTTGCTTGTTAATGCAAAATGCATTCTGGGATACTTTAGATTCAAGTCTAAACAAGACTTGAGTCGAAACACTAAATGTATCTTCAATAAAACGGGCAGAGCGAGAGTATACACAGGTATTTCTTCTGTTATGGTCAGATGCGTTTTTGAGTTTTGCAGATGATGACATTTTTTACATGAACGCAGGACTAAAAGTATGCAAAAGAACACATGCTGAGAACCAACCCAGGACAGCAGCACTCGAGGGCCGGACTTGCACGTCCCTGTTCTAGACACCGATACTCAAATATACCCATAGACCTACAAGCAACCCGCGCACACACACACAAATTATACAACTACACAAGGAGTACTTCTCACCTTCTCTGTCTGTCCTCTGTATAAATGTTAGTCGTACATTAACAAATCCGTCATTTTATTGCAAACACCACTCTACACAGTCATTTACATACATTACAACACACCACACAGTCACCAGACTGCACCCATCACTGTCTTCTCTTTTGTTGTTTTTTGTGGTTGTTGCTCTTCCATGTCTCACTGTTAGTGATGTCACTGTTAGTCATCTTTGACAGAATGAAGCGTTCAGGGGTTAATAAAACACGTTAGACTGTCAACAGGGCTGGTGAAGGACACACTCTCACACTCACCCACAGACAAAAAAGAAAGATCAAAATGTATATATGTGGGACTTTAAGGTTTTGCCAGATTTATTACTAACCATAAATATATATGCAGACGGTTATCAAAAAGGAAAAAAGTAAGAATGTGCAGAGATCAAGCCTGATGTGGTGAAGTGGAAATGGAATAAAACATAACTAAAGAAAACAGATGTTTTAATTACTAATGTTTGATAGTAACTTTTGTCTGTCTTTGTCTTTCCTTACCTGTAATAATATGCTTTGATTTAGGCTAATTTGCATGAATTTTTTTCTGGTACTCCGACTTCCTCCCGGTCAAAAAAACATGCATGTTTGTTTCTTTGGTTATTCTAAATTGATTCTAGATGTGAGTGTAAATGTCTTGTAGTTTGTCTTGTGTGCCCCTGTGTGGTCCTGTAATGGACTGGCAATGTGCACCAGATGTACCTTGGCTCTCAGCAAAAAGACCAGTGGGATAGGCTTTTGGGGTCAGTTTTCAATTAAATTTTGCATGTATTAACAGGAACAAAAATACAGATTTAACCTTGATGTCATTCTTCTTAAAGTTTTATTTTCAGAGGAAACCTAATTACTCACAAAGCATTTGCATTAAAGTGAAATCAAAGTGAAATTGAGCTGGCAAGTGGCTTCTTATATCAAATAAACACACATTATGTGGCACATATATTGTACCACGTAATGCATGAGAAAAGTATTAGATGATATATAAATAATTTTTTGGGTAAACAAGTCAAGTACAGGGTCACCACCTCAGATCTGTGGATCATTTCTAAATATTGGCCAAAATGAGACCCTTGTTGTTTAAAAATACTAGAACCAATGGACCTCCATAATGGAACCAGTTCTGCATAACATCAGTGTTGTGTTGCAGCTGCAAACTAACTGAAGTCTGTTCTAACACAAAGAAATATTAAGGGTTTTAGCACGTCATTACAGGGACAGCATCGTCCCATGTGTGTATAGATGCAATACTGTAGTTGACCACAGCTGTGAAAACGCACATATTCAAAAGAGTATCGAAGATCAGCAACAGCTAAGCATTTGGGCTTCCATCCAAGAAAAAGAGCTAATGTACAAAAGAGAAAACAACAAGGTTATGATGCTTCCATTTTGATGCAGCCCAAGACAATCCGCCTTTCACTTTTTCTAAAACATGGAAAATTAAAAATATGATCAGTGTCATTAACTGCAACCATTTTTTCAACTTGTGATTCAAACTAGAGTTTTTTCTCATCTAACAGTTTTAAGTGCAAGGATGAACATGTGTGTATATTGTGTTCCCACTCACCCTGCCACATGTAAATGTTTTCATTAACATGGGTCTGCTGCGTAATGGAATATTGTCAGCAAACATGTTTCTACAAGGCTTCGGTATTTCTTTTAATGTTTTGTGTGAGAATATCCAAATTAACAGCTATGATTTCTGATGATAATTATGAACTACTTCCTTCTTACCAATCAGTTTGAAATCAGCTGTGATAACAATGTTGGGCCTGCACTGTTGATTAGCTGTAAAGATGAAGTTGAAAATGACCATATGCCCTCTTTGTCTTCAGATCACACACAAATTCATATGGGGGAGTGGTGGCCTAGTGGTTACAGTGGGGGGCTTGGGCAAACCTGGAGGATTACAGGTTCAAGCCCAGGTAATGGTAAATCAATGGGGGCCCCTTAACTCCCAATTGCTCCCCGGGGCGCTGGTTCTAGCAGCCCCACTGCTCACTGGTGAAACTAGTTGATGGGTTAAAAGCAGAGACTAATTTCGGTGTGCATCGTACATACAGCGTGTGCATGATGTCCACACTGACAAGAATGAAAGGAAAAAAAAAAATATGCCAAAACACTTTTCACAGGAATAAGATTATTGCTTGCCACGATACCTGGATACTTCTCTGCCGTATCTCATAAACCCTGGAGCCCCTCCATGCCTGTGTCCACTAAGGTTTTTGACATCAATTTTGGCTTCTTCTTTTTCCATATTCTTTATGTAGCTCTTTTTATAATTATTCTTCCTCTTCATAACAGCATTATACATATAGAAACATTCATGTTTTTGCTTATTGTTGGGTAATTTTTCAAGACTTAAAATGTTCAAATGTTGACATCCCTATGCTGTCTTGTTTAAAGATATGAGTGGGCAGTTTTCCTCTCATGCTGATATACCTTATGTCACTCTGCAAATTCATATATTCTGTGGACCCATTAATGCAGAATCCAAAAAGTGGTCTTTAAAGGTAATTCAGGCTTCGGCATCTGTGAAGATGTAAAGAATATGGCAGCAGGTGTGGCAACTGTGTGTTATAATAAGTAAAATTAGAAGCATCTTTCATTTTACATGAAAAAACCAGACATGCATCCATTCCTTTCCTCCAGTTTTCCCTCTGTGAGGTTGTGATTAGTAAAACTTTACTTAAGAACTGCTTCTGCAAATGCACCCAATTCCTGCAGATGGAACTGACCGCATATTGATTAAAATGTCTTTTGTACAACTGATTACTGGTTTGAGATTCATGCTTTATGGCAGTGGTTCCCAAACTTTTTCTGTTGGGCTCCCCTTTGGTTTATAGGAATATTTTTGTGTGTATCAGTATTCAACATTGCTATCAATAAATTTTTCAAAAATGCCTCTCTGTGCAAAATCTGGTTGAAAACATGAATAACGAAACAAGACTGTTCGTTGTGCTAGCAGTCGTAACCATTCATTTCTTTATTCATTCACAAACCCCCCCCCCCCCACACACAGACACACACACACACACACAAACACACACACCACTTGCAATGACTATATTGGAATGGTATTGTTGGTGTTTCAGTACTTTCTGTATAAAACATGACAGACCAGGCTAAACATGTAATTTGTTATTTCATGCTGATTTCGTTACTTTTTAAAACTAACTATATATATATATATATATATATATATATATATATATATATATTTCTTACATGTACTTATTTTGTATTTCATTTCCAAGCAGGACGGTGAAGGACAGATAAGGTGCTAGTTAAGCACAGTGACAAAAAGGTCACGCATTAAAAATCATAAATCATGCTTCCACTATGGTTGTCTACAGGCTTTGTTAGTGTTATTAAAACCAGGCCATGTATGAATAACATACAATGAACAAATAAACAAATAAACAGAAGGAATCTATTTTTGGCATGATTATGTGTACATAAGTGGTATAATCAAAAATAGGATGTTGTACCCAATTATATATATATATATATATATATATATATATATATATATATATATATATATATATATATATATATATATATATATGTATGTATATATGTATGTATATATATATATATACATACATATATACATACATATATATACACATACATATATATATATATATATATATATAGTTTTTCTTTTAAATAAAAATGCATTTCTAGCATTTTGTTTTTCTTTTTGTATTTCGCACTGAAAAAGAAAGCTCTCTTTATACATGTTATCTGGAAAAACAGAAGTGTCGCCAGTCACTTTATCAAGCAAAATAATGTAGTATACAGTAGAATAGCTGTTGCATTATTTGTTAAAACCTATATGTGTTGTTATTATGGACGATTTAATGTCTCTATGTGTTTAATGTTGTTTAACCTGAAATAAAATATATGAATGCCTTGAATTTATCTCAGTTTTTTCTTTTTTCATTCTCTTACTTCACAAAAAACATGTATACAAACATGGAAGCAGCTGGAGGCAGCACAGTGGCTTAGTGGCCAGCACTGTTGCCTCACAGGAAGAAGGTGGCTGTTTCAGTTCCCAGCCTGGTGGGTTTTCTGAGTGGAGTTTGCATGTCCTCCCCATGCTCCCTGGAGGAACAAAAAAACATAAAAAGAAAACTACAACATATTGACTCACTTTTACATGCGACAGACACAGCTGTGGTCTTCATGATGATATTGTCTCATTGCACCTATGTAAATAACCAGAACTTACTAATTTAGCCATCACAATAATATAGACAAACCTACAAACAAAGCTTTTCCATTAAAGTTGTGTGGAGCTAAGAGACTGCTGGAAAGCCTATTAGTTTCAACAGGAAGCATTTATTTTGTATAGTAAAATCTTTCCTAAATGTACTCCTTTTATGGTCTTATTTTAAAATATGCTGTACAGCAACCTCAAAAACACTGAGGATTATGTTATTATTCCACACTGTTTTTTGCATATTGCACTAGAATGTTAGATTGTGGAACTGTCACTAGTGGTTTTGTCTTGCGACGTCTCAATGTAAAAGTTCAACTAGTTTACTGGCCAGGTTCATTATATACAGCAGACAGGGGCTTTTTGGCCACACTGGTAAACTAGTGAGTGCTAAAATATCCACTAGGGCATTTTGCACTGTAGTACTAGTCCATCCAGCGAGAAAAGAGGACCTGTTAGGATACTGACATAATTTTATCACATGATCGCCTCATCCCATGATTGGTTTATCCCATTATTGGTTTATTACATGATTGCTTTATTACCTAATTACCTTAACACACTCAAATAACTGAATGTCTATTGTAATCTAATGATCTAATCATTGCTTCCAACTTGTGACGTAACCATCCCGCTTCAAGTGTGAATAAAAACAGGCCGCTACAATGGGAAGGCGGAGTTGCTTGGATATACTTCTGTGTTGATAGTTGTATCGGGTCCCCCCTTTGCAAAGGCTGAAAAAGGCTTACTGTCTCTTGTGTGCTTTATTTCTGCTTATTTCTGTTTATGGTAGAGTAAGGTAAAAAAAACTATCAGGACCTTAAAATTATCTCCAATTATTAACAATTTTCTGCAGTGAAAAGCGATGTTAAAATGAAAACCACATTTACCACGTGTAGTAGATAGATTATTAAATATGTACATCACAAAATATTTTTAATTATAGATACAGATATAGAATTATATGCCGATATTCCAGTTTTCCTGCTGAATACATTTCACATGCAGAAAATGAATTAGAACAGGAATTATAAATAAACATGTGCTTTTTATTTTAACTTCTTTTAGTCATCGACTCCTTTCAGGTGGCCAAAGCATACCGCTTGAGTGACAGGACTGTGGTACCAAGGACAAGAGTTCAGGAGCCTCTGAGCCGGGTTGCTCCAGTTGCTGCTGCTCAAATGTGGAGCCAGACTGTGGCTAGGACAACATACTATGTGCCATTGCCCAATAGTCTGGGGCATATAGCTGATCGTGTGTGTGTCAGTCATTAATCAGCGCTTGCATGTGTACTTACTGCTGGGATTAATTGGTAGTTAAGTTGTATCAGCATTACAAAGTTGTATTTTGTGGGTCATTTAGTTTGCGCAGGATTTTATCCAGATGATTTATGTAACTAATCTGTTGGTGCGAATGAAATATTTTGTTTTATTGGTTGAGGTAATCAAGATTTCTTTATATATTGCTTGGAATATTGGATCTATGTGCAGCAATTTATTGAAACATGAGCAAACAGAAATGCGAACAGACTAAATGAGGTTAACACCAAGTACAGTTCTAAGATCAAGAATACATAATTGATGTGAACATTTCCACTTATACTGTCTGCATAAACCGAGAGAAGTTTTGTTCAACATTGTTTTAAAAGACTTTACAGCTAAAAATCAAGAACTGACTATTTCTTTTTTGTTTCTTTGTCTTAATTTCTGATGTATTAATAGACTGTAATATGTTCTGAACTAAAAAAAAAAAGCTGTATAAAAGAACTTCAGTCACCATTTCTTTAGTGTGTTAAAGGAGTGTTACAGTAAAAATAACTACTATCTACATTTATTAACAAAATGCAACGATTCTGTTGTAAGAGTTATTTGTTGATATTCCAGTTTTCCTGTTAAATACATATAATATGCAAAAAATGTATAACAAAATTAAGAACTAGGGCTAATTTCATTTGTGCATGCGAATGCCTGAGAAAGATGTAGTGCAGGGGTCTTCAACCCTGGTCTTGGAGAGCCGCTGACCTGCATGTTTTAGATGTCTCCCTATGTCTCCCTGCTTCAACCCTTCGGCCCTGATAGACGTCCCTGTGTCACCAACACAGTTGTCCAGACCTTGATGACCAGCTGATGACGACGATTAATTAGAATCAGGTGTGTTGAAGCAGGGAAACGTCTAAAACATGCAGGACAGTTGCTCTCGAGGACCAGGATTAAAGACCCCTTATGTTGTGCTTCACGACATATGCATGTTTGCTATGCCTCCAATAGCAGTAAATATTCCTGGAACGCAGCATTCAGCTATCCCGTCCTCCTCTGGAGTTCATCCAAGTCCTCTGGAGTCTTAACCTGTATGATGTTCACAGAAAAATGTGACTGACAACAGTTTAGCTTCATCCACAAATTGAAACATTACTTGTATTCTAATAAAAATTCAATAATAATTTTTTCAATTTTGTCATGAAATTTAAAAAGAAGTGTATGTAAAATAAAATCACTTTAAAGATAAACATGGTAATATGGAAGCACCCTTTTGGCATTGCTTTGCACATCTGGGTGAGACAGTACATTCAGTCAAATTGCTCCAGAAGAGGCTCCTGGCCACATGTTAGCTGGAAAAGGCTGGGATGTGATACATGGCCCTCCGTGCACAATTAACCAAACGATAAGGTTACCACCTCTATAATAACTCCATTAGTCTAATGCTGTCTGGTCATAAAGAAAGACGCTGCCGGTCTTTCAATCAAAAATGGCCAGAGAAGTCTGGACCTCTATCATCAGAGGGGGCAGACCAGCACAAACTACAAGAACAATGGAGCTACTTTTAATTGGATAGTTGAGAATTTAAAAGTGAAATATCAACTAATTTACTAGTTAGAATCTATTTTTGCAGAAGGAACACCACACATTTCCCTACTGCTGTACTACTAACTGGTGGAGAACATCAATTCCTACTAGCCAGGTCACTAAACATGTTTGGGCCCAACATGTTTGACACTTGTTTATGTTAGTCCTTTCATATAACTACTTGACCCTGGCTCAGAACTCGTGTGCAACTTGCTACAAGTGAGACATTTGTTTTATGAGTTGTACTTTTTGTCAAACGAGTAGTTGCACTAGTTAACATCTGCATCTTGCTAGAAGAGTAAAACAACTGACTAGTAAAATTGTGCCTATAAAAGGTTAACTGGAAAAGGGCTGCAACTATTATACATGATAGCTAGTTTAATGTTATTATCTAAACTAGTAAGCTAGTTGAAAGCCAACTAGTGTGTCCTAATGATTGACTAGTGAGACAGAAATTTTAACTAGTGCACTCAATATGTCAACTTGTGCAGTAAAAACTTTTACTAAACATGTCAAAGAGATGCCTCACAAGTTTGACATGGTGGTTCACTGGTGTTGAGGACAGTTCAAATAGATAATAAATAGATATAGATAATACAAAAAGACAATAGATGTTTGAGTTAGATTCAAGATTGGAATGTGTGATTAACTCTGATTAAGATACATGCAACACGATTGCATGTCATGCTTTCACGAGTAGAACAAATCACAGCCGTGATGGGGGCGGGGCCAATGACCAGGCCCTTTAAACCCAAACAATAAAGCTCATAATAACATCTTTTTACAACAACATACACAAGCCCACAACAGCGGGGCTGAAAAGCTTCAGCACCACGGAGAGCCACGACGTCATCAAGCGGACATGAAAAAAAACAACCCAAGAGACCAACAACAATTAATGATAAAACACAAAATAACAACTCAACTCAGAGCTGGTATCAGTAGCTATAAAGTTGAGTAAAACTGTCAACGCCGCTCACATGTACATGTACCAGATATACACATACATCCACCTGCACATCCATCTATATACACACACATACATGTACCAGATATACACATACATCCACCTGTACATCCATCTATATACACACATACATGTACCAGATATACACATACACCCACCTGTACATCCATCTATATACACACATACATGTACCAGATATACACATACATCCACCTGCACATCCATCTATATACACACACATACATGTACCAGATATACACATACATCCACCTGTACATCCATCTATATACACACATACATGTACCAGATATACACATACACCCACCTGCACATCCATCTATATACACACACATACATGTACCAGATATACACATACATCCACCTGTACATCCATCTATATATACACACACATACATGTACCAGATATACACATACATCCACCTGCACATCCATCTATATACACACACATACATGTACCAGATATACACATACATCCACCTGTACATCCATCTATATACACACATACATGTACCAGATATACACATACACCCACCTGCACATCCATCTATATACACACATACATGTACCAGATATACACATACATCCACCTGTACATCCATCTATATACACACATATATGTACCAGATATATACATACATCCACCTGTACATCCATCTATATACACACACATACATGTACCAGATATGCACATACATCCACCTGTACATCAATCTATATACACACATACATGTACCAGATATACACATACATCCACCTGTACATCCATCTATATATACACACACATACATGTACCAGATATACACATACATCCACCTGTACATCCATCCATATACACACATACATGTACCAGATATACACATACACCCACCTGTACATCCATCTATATACACACACATACATGTACCAGATATACACATACATCCACCTGTACATCCATCTATATACACACATACATGTACCAGATATATACATACATCCACCTGTACATCCATCTATATACACACATACATGTAACAGATATACACATACACCCACCTGTACATCCATCTATATACACACATACATGTACCAGATATACACATACACCCACCTGTACATCCATCTATATACACACACATACATGTACCAGATATACACATACATCCACCTGTACATCCATCTATATACACACATATATGTACCAGATATACACATACATCCACCTGTACATCCATCTATATACACACATACATGTACCAGAAATACACATACACCCACCTGTACATCCATCTATATACACACATACATGTACCAGATATGCACATACATCCACCTGTACATCCATCTATATACACACATACATGTACCAGATATACACATACATCCACCTGTACATCCATCTATATACACACACATACATGTACCAGATATACACATACATCCACCTGTACATCCATCTATATACACACATACATGTACCAGAAATACACAAACATCCACCTTTACATCCATCTATACACACACATACATGTACCAGATATACACATACATCCACCTGTACATCCATCTATATACACACATACATGTACCAGATATACACATACATCCACCTGTACATCCATCTATATACACACACATACATGTACCAGATATACACATACACCCACCTGTACATCCATCTATATACACACACATACATGTACCAGATATACACATACATCCACCTGTACATCCATCTATATATACACACATACATGTACCAGATATACACATACATCCACCTGTACATCCATCTATACACACATTAGATGTACCAGATATACACATACATCCACCTGTACATCCATCTATACACACATTAGATGTACCAGATATACACATACATCCACCAGTACATCCATCTATATACACACATACATGTACCAGATATACACATACACCCACCTGTACATCCATCTATATACACACACATACATGTACCAGATATACACATACATCCACCTGTACATCCATCTATATACACACACATACATGTACCAGATATACACATACATCCACCTGTACATCCATCTATATACACACATACATGTACCAGAAATACACAAACATCCACCTGTACATCCATCTATACACACACATACATGTACCAGATATACACATACATCCACCTGTACATCCATCTATATACACACATACATGTACCAGATATACACATACATCCACCTGTACATCCATCTATATACACACATATATCTACCAGATATATACATACATCCACCTGTACATCCATCTATATACACACACATACATGTACCAGATATGCACATACATCCACCTGTACATCCATCTATATACACACATACATGTACCAGATATGCACATACATCCACCTGTACATCCATCTATATACACACATACATGTACCAGATATACACATACATCCACCTGTACATCCATCTATATACACACACATACATGTACCAGATATACACATACATCCACCTGTACATCCATCTATATACACACATACATGTACCAGAAATACACATACATCCACCTGTACATCCATCTATACACACACATACATGTACCAGATATACACATACATCCACCTGTACATCCATCTATATACACACATACATGTACCAGATATACACATACATCCACCTGTACATCCATCTATATACACACATATATGTACCAGATATATACATACATCCACCTGTACATCCATCTATATACACACACATACATGTACCAGATATGCACATACATCCACCTGTACATCCATCTATATACACACATACATGTACCAGATATACACATACATCCACCTGTACATCCATCTATATACACACATACATGTACCAGATATACACATACATCCACCTGTACATCCATCTATATACACACACATACATGTACCAGATATACACATACACCCACCTGTACATCCATCTATATACACACACATACATGTACCAGATATACACATACATCCACCTGTACATCCATCTATATATACACACATACATGTACCAGATATACACATACATCCACCTGTACATCCATCTATACACACATTAGATGTACCAGATATACACATACATCCACCTGTACATCCATCTATACACACATTAGATGTACCAGATATACACATACATCCACCTGTACATCCATCTATACACACATTAGATGTACCAGATATACACATACATCCACCTGTACATCCATCTATATATACACACAGTATATGAGCAGTTTTTTGTTTTTTGTGAAAATAACCTCCTTATAATTCCTTTTAAAATGTATTAAATGTTGACTTTGTTATGGTTCATTTTGCTTGTTACATAGTTTTACACCATTAATTAAAATTTTAATTAAAAGCTTTCTTGTACATATGCTACAAATCCTTACGTTTAAATGACCCCTAAATTATATCCTTCTTTTCTTTCAAAAAACATCATATGTTTGTGCTCAGGTAACAGTTTATTACATCCCTTAAACATGATTTTAACAATTTTTTAAATTCCACCAAATCTTCAAATTTAAGTGATTTATGCTTTAAGAACAGTAAGTTAGTGTGCTCATGAAAACTGACGTCATGAATGATTCTGAAGGCTCGTTTTTGTAGGATATACAGTGATTGTAACGAGCTTTTCTAATTAATTTCCTAAACTTCTGAACATTATGTTAAATATGGCAGAATCAGCGAGATATAAAGAATGTTAAGTAATTTATTGTTCAGAATACGTTTAGCTTTGGCCAGGACTGAGATGCTTCTGGATAGTTTGTTCTGTAAATGTGTAATGTGAGGTTTCCAGCTGATTTTGTCTTCAATTGTTGCACCTAGGAATTTATTGTCGTTAAGACAATTACAACACATTAAGAGAAAGATGGCGATGAAGATGGTGGTTGTGTGTCTGATGAGAATCAAAAGAAAAGAAAAGTTTCCAGCCTCAAAGAATCCCAAGTTTCTGAAACAAGTATATGAAATAATCTCGTCAGCTGTGTGATAACTACTAACTCAGAAATGACGATTAAAAAAAACAAAAAAAAATCCATCTAATATTAACATTATATTTAACTTTTCTGCACGCAAGCAGGGACTTTGAGTTTAATCGCAGTTTTGAGAGAGCGCAGTGCAACATCTGAGAGTGAAAACACAAATGAATGCTCTCAAATCTAAACAGTCTACACGCTGCTAACGACACGGCCGAGACAATGACCGTGTCTATTAACGAATCATGTCTTCTCTTGGTTTGGTCCCTCAAGTCGAGGAACACACTTTACCG
The DNA here is from genome assembly GCA_014839995.1 of Xenentodon cancila. Classification (NCBI taxonomy): domain Eukaryota; kingdom Metazoa; phylum Chordata; class Actinopteri; order Beloniformes; family Belonidae; genus Xenentodon; species Xenentodon cancila. Next base: position 3,960,567 of record JABWDQ010000184.1, on the reverse strand, counting down.
CTGACATTTCGCATCAGGTCTGGCAGACATTGGGAGTGAAGGCTAATTTCCACATCAGCCACCACCCCCAATCGTCTGGCCAGGTAGAACGAGCTAACAGAACAGTGGTCAACATACTGAAAAACTAGGATGTCAAACTCCCCCTAGTCCTGATGGAAGTAGAGCTACACCACATAGGTCAACAGGTGTCTCCCCCTTTGAGATGATGACAGGTAGACAAATGACCCTGCCATTGCACCTTCTCCACCAAGTATAGTAATCTTGTGTCAGTTAAATAGTCTAAATCTGTGAAATCTGTTTGAGGAGGAGGAGAGCAAAAGTTTAAAATTTGTTAACACAAAACTTTATCCAATCAAGAAAAGAAACAAATCAGAAACCTCTTAACAGTGTGAGATTGGCTGAAGACCCCCTGCTACTGACTTTTGCCTGCCCACCGAGGCAAAGCTGAGCTGCCCAAGCAGTCGCATACGTTTTTCCCTTCAATTCCTTTTCCTTAAAATAATTCACTTTACTTCTCTTCATTTTACTTCTTAATTCACTTTACTACTTTTTACTTTTAAGCTTTTTTTTTAACTCGTGTTCCAGTTGAGTTTTTGGTTTTTGTTCTCTAGACTGCAATCTGCCTTCGTCTTTATTCAGTTGACTTTTGACTTTTATTTGAACTTTTACTCAAACCCTCTTTATAATCTGAGCCAATTCTGCTTGGGATTGTTCTTAGACCAGTTGAATTTTTTTTTTTTTTTTTTTTTACTTTTTTCACTTTTCCAAGATTTGATTTTATTCAGGTTGACGTTTTCTGTGTTTTTTTTCCCATTTCTTGGCCTACCCTTGGAGTCGTGCTGCTCCAGCTGGACACCACAGCAAGACGAGATCTTGGTCTGAACTCATTGGCCAACAAATGCTGCCTAGAACCCCGCTCATCAACAGCGAGCCACCTGAGCCAAGGACCCAAGGCACACCAAAAAGGGCTCAGTCAACCTGCTGGCAGGCCAACTGGACATCGCCAAGAAAGGACACCTGACCCCGGATACCCACCGGAGACAGCTGTCCATTCAGCGAGCCTGGAACCCCTGTGGTCCAGCAGACCTGCAGCTGTGGTAAGGCGGGTTGTCTCGTGCATTGGTTGGTGACTTAAAGCAGAACCAAGGAAGCCAAGATCAATTCTTTTCTTTAAAGTTAACCATCATTTTTTTGTTAGTTGCATTAGTTGCATTAGTTTTATCGCCTCCATTGGGGGTGATGGCTGATGTGGAAAAATCTTTCTTTTTTTTATATCAGGTTTTGTTCAGAAAAGCCCTCCCTCTTTCCTCTCTTCATCTCCTCTTTTTCATTCTCTGAGTTTAAGCAGATCAGTCTAGATCTACTTAAAAGTTATTACATTATTAAGATCGTTTTCTCCTTGGCTCCTCCATATATGGATATATAACCACATTGATCTGTCTGTTTATTTTAGTTTTTTTAATAAATGTTCCTTAAATAAATCTGTCGTGATGTTTCTTTGACGCACTCAAACCAATAAACTCCGTTCAGATGAGAGATTGATAAAAACACATCTATTTTCCTTTGTAATAAAGCTGGTGCCCAGACGAGTTTGTTAAATTAATTGGCTACAGCTCAAACGTCTTGCAATACTGGGCTGAGATCGACCCAGAAGGGTGGGAAGACTGGTGGCACAGCTTCATGCTGGCTGAATAATAACACACAGAGCCAGTCAACAACCATAAATGATATTCAAAATTAAGACATTATAGTTGGCTTTCACCTGATATGGGTTTTATGGCACTGTGACTTTTATTTTTCTGTTAAGGTTTGGACATTTGAAAATTCTTCAAAATTGTTGAATAATGTCTAATAACATTTTTGAAGAAAAAATGTAAATGGCTGATTGGAATAAGTGACAGGACTAATATTTCAGTCAGTATTGAAATATTTAATAAGCATGATAAAGTGTTTTAAAGAGGAAATGCCTCTTTATTTGCTAAAGTTTTTGAAATGATTCGGCACAAAGTTTTAGGATTTAAGAATAAGAGGAGGAACACTATGAGGAAGACGATGAGGACATGAGCAGCATGAAAAGGATGTAGTTAATGAGAAGGATGGTTTTCCATTTTGCTAAAAATACCCAATTTTGATATGTCCTACTCAACAATGTTTGTCAGAATCAAATCACCTTCCCTGCTGTATCATCATTTGCTGCTTAGAAGTCTGCCACGCACACACCACTGTGGAGTGGTGCTGATGGGGTCCCTTACAGTCACTGTCCAGTGCTGAAGTTGATACAGTCATTGTAGTGCTGAAGTCAATAGGACTCTGTCCAGTGCTGAAAGGAAGTTCGACAGATGTCTGAGGCCGCACAACTGGATTCTTGTTTTGGAGGCCTTAGTAGCTCAATTTAAAGTGTCTTCAACATGAACCGTTGAAATGTATGAAATGTGTGAAATGCTTTGGAAATAATAAAACATTGTATGCTAATTTAAGGGATTGAAAGCTCAAGGACCATAAGAATTCAAATAAATAGATCTGAAAGGTTTCATTTGCATAACTCAAAGCTCAACAGTTTAATAGCAGTGAAGTACTTTAATATTACACAATTAATAATGTCATGGTTTAGAAACATCATTTCATTATTTAGGCACAAAATAGCATTTAGTGGTAATAGAAAACACAAATAAATGCCAACTAGTATACATTTTGAATTTTACTACATAAGTTATATATAAAAATGTAAACAATTAAAGTTACAAGAGAATTAGCAACAATAATCTATATTAACAATATGCAGAAGGACAAAAACCTTACAAGTTTGCAACTTTGAATGAAGTGATAATTTCTTTGATATGCTAACATTTTAAAATCACATATCTGTATTTTTTAACAGACAGACAAATACATAAAGTACAACACACCTCGTCTGTAAGTTTAGGAATGAAAGATGTAAGACATTTGTTTGAAAACCACTGGCATTTATTATAGTTGGATATGGATAGCAAAAAGATGGGTTTGATGATGTCTTCGATTAAAAAAATATTGATCTCACCTCAGCAGCATTTTCTGTTAAGAAATGCAAGTTGTTACATGTGTTTGACCCTTCCAAAAAAAATAATGGTAAACTAATTGATACGTTGTTCAAAGTAATTATCCATCCATCTATCTCTTTCTGCTTATGCAGGGTTTGTTGCACAGGGGCAGTAGCCTAAGCAGGGGGAAACCCAGACTACCCTCTCCACCCACTTCATCCATCTGGGGGTATCCCAAGACATTCCCCAGCCAGCCGTGAAAGGTAGTCCTTCCAGCGTGTCCTGGGTCTCCCCGTTGTCTCCTCCCAGGGGGACATGCCTGGAGAACAAAGTAGGCTTCCAGGAAGCATCCTCATCCGATGTCTGAGCCACCTCATCTGGCTCCTCTTGATGCAGAGGAGCAGTGGCTCTATTCTCACCCCTTCCTGGATGACCAAGCTTCTCACCAAATGTCTAAGGGATGGTTGGATGGATAAATAGATATGCATGTCTATATATGGTGTGTGAGCTATTGGTTTCTGAGAGCGGCTTTAAAGCCCGTTTTTCTTCGTAAGTGGGGCAGCTATGTTGCTCTGGAAGCCGACTACAACACGCCCACCATATATCAGTCAAAGTTAGCTTTGCCTACCAGCTCCTTCAGCAGATCCCTGTCAAAATACTTCCAGAACTGTGCTTTAATAGATATTTTTATATAGGCACATGTGACAGCAAAGGTTTCTGTTGCTGTAATCTTTCCTTCTGCCTTAACAGCAGTACATTCCTTACATGATTTAAAGGTAAAAGGTGAGAACAAAATCTGGTCTTTATTCTATGCTAAGAACATAGTACAGCCAGCATTAATATCACATGTTCAACACCATATCAGATTAAATCCATATCGAAAGCTGCCTTGTCTTAAGAATAGAAGTTCTGTTACTTGTTATCGTCTCTTTACAGGCTGCTAAGGAACGAACATCGTCTCGACTGTTTAGCTGTCTTAGTTTGTTGAACTCTCATATTAAACTTAAATTGAAACTACTTCTAACAGAGCGAGAACACACTCACTGCCTCAAAGTGCACGTGCCCAACCTGATATGAGAGTGTTAAGATTCAGATTTTAAAATATCAGGGAACAATCCTTTGTACTCCCCGTTTTGAGAACAGACCAGACAAGTTACAAAGGTTTGTAAATTCCAGTGGTGAGTTTGTGTTTATTCCCAAGAAGCAATCAATGTACCATACACAGAACGTTTTCCTATAAAAATAAAAACAATATAAATATACAATATAAAAAATAAAATAGAAAATGTGAAAGCAATCATTTCAAAGCTGTCACAATAGTTGGGCCATCAATACAATAAAAAGAAAAATATGGACTGGAAGCACCATGAATAAGGGTATTTTTGACATGATGAGTGTGTGTGTGTGTGTGTGTGTGTGTGTGTGTGTGTGTGTGTGCGCGCGTGTGTGTGCTGGAGGGGGGCGGGCCTCTCCAAAGAAGCTAAAAATATTCAACCTCACATGAAATGCACCAAATAAATTATTACCACTTCATGAGGCAGACTGAACTTTTTTCTCCAGTTGTAAAATGTAATGTTCTAACAACTGTATGCCAGAATTGCATCAGCTCTATTTCCCTCTAACACACAGAAAGTGTATTTTATTTTGAAAGTTCTTGATAACCTCACATTCTACAAAGTCGTCTGTTTTTATGACACTGAACACATCCTGAAAGCTCGAATGCATCACAATTCTAGGATACGAAGTGAAACATTTTATGTTTGTACTGACTTTCAAACCATCACAATGGTCTTAAAACTGTCATATACCCAGTTTTACAGGATGTCTAACTGTCATTTTAAGAGGGGCACGTCTAATCAAGCCATTCAGTAAAGTTTGGAAAGAGCAGTCATACCAGGACATTCCAGATGTTTTTGTCCTCAGAACAGCTTGTACAAACCTTAACTGCATCTCTAGACTGGACCTCTACACTCCAGGCACAGGTCACCCCATGTCTCCGTCCCCCATTCAGCTCTACCCCTTTTGAGAAGATTGAATTAAAAAGGGGCGTCTTTCAAATGTCTGTGTCCATGTGTCAATAGCATGCCTGCATGGTCAGGGTTTAGGAAGGTAATCAGGAAACGAGTGTGGAGCACTCTTCGGAGGACTGTTTGGAGGGGGACGCCAAACAGTGGGCAGCACACAGAAAACGGAAGATTTACGCTGAAGGATCCGACAGCCCAAGAGGGGTTTTGAGTGGCAACCAAAGTAAAGCGATTCTATTGTGGTGCTTGATCAATATGGACAGGGTTTAAGATTGCAGAGACCCACAAGTTCTTCATTAAACCACAGTAATAATCAGACCCAAAGCCTTATTAGTAAGAACATCAATTGATTTGATTAAACTGCTCTCATTTACATTTCAATGAATTCCATCCCATTTTTCCTTAAAGCAAACTACAGCTGATTTTCCGACGGCCTACGAAACGCTTGTTTTAGTGAACTATGAAATGATCTTAGAAAAATGTTAAAAACTGAGTGACAGAGCAGAATTTCCTCTTGAAATTTTGGAAATACCTATTAATAGATTTTTTTCTTTAGAAATGATTAATTGTATTAGAATCTATGAATGATACGCAAGGTTTGGTTTCCAGTGTTGTTAATGTAAAAGCCACACCGTTACATTGCATGAATAAAGATGGTTACGGTACAAACGTGCCCTCACACTCAGGTTTCTACTGAAAGTTTTGTGGTCTTGTGAATTAAAGACAAAAAAAAACATTTACTTTAATGTTACTAACTGTAAATACATCATTTACATTACAAATGAAAAGTTTGACAGCTCCCCGTGTATATACACATCATCTGTTTTTCCTTCTTCCTGTTCTATCACAATCATTGTGCTATTTCCATTCAGAAACTGAGCACAGCAACTATTGTTCATGGTTTGACTATGACTTAAACAAAACTGATGAAACCACTAAAAACGCGGGGAAAATATTGCACTTATTGCTGTAGAATACATGTTCTTTTAAACGTGCATGATTATGTTGTGATCCTCAGCACCTACAAGCAAACATCATCTGCTTCTATGACCCACATTCGTCATCTGTTCACCATTTCTTGTCCCAGATTTGACACGTTCATTCAGAAGGAAGTTGGCTGCAGCTTGGCTGTACAGAAATCTACAGCTGGTTAATCAGGGAGCCACGAGGAAGCAATTGTGTTTCACAGGACTCTTCTTGGAACAGACTCCACACTCAGGCAGTTCACCAATCAAACGCTACGTCTGAAATACTCCCAGGAATGCCCAGTTAGTCAGGTCATAAGACATTAGGATTCATAACGGTCAGCTGGCTCTTTGTGATGTTTAAGTACAATACAGACAAGCCCAAGTAGAAAAGTTCTGTGTTGAAGGACACATTTTCTTTTAGCCTTTAAATACAAATATATACTTCAAAAAATCTCATATTTGAGTATGTACATTAAAAACAAGACAAATGTCTCCTTTAAATCAGAAAAAAAACCCTGAAAATAATAGATGATGATTTAGTTTGTAAAAAGCAGTCTGTGTGACATGTTTCACCCGAATTACAAAGTGGTCTCACCCTGTTTACTTTTAGCCAGTCTTCTGTAAAACCTTCCCCATGAGCTGAGGGTCTTTCCAGACCAGATCCAAAAGCCGGACGTAATTCCCACAATTAGCATCATGAGATATTTTATCATGAAGACGGTGAAGTCTGGGCTCGTGGTGGGATGACTCTGGACAGGACATGGTACGGCATACGATTTACATGTCTGGCTTATCCACGTCCTCTCCCACCGATCTCTGAAGGTCTGTTCGTAGAAGTAACAGGCGATGACAATGGTGGCTGGCACTGTGTAGAGCACACTGAAAATCCCTATGCGCACCATCAGCTTCTCCAGTTTCTCCGTCTTAGTGCCATCGTGCTTCATGATGGTCCGAATTCGGAACAGGGACACAAATCCCGCCAGTAGGAAGGAAGTGCCAATGAACAGATAGACAAACAGCGGTGCCAGGACAAAGCCTCGCAAGGCATCAACACTGGTGATACCTACAAAGCAAACACCACTCAATACGTCTCCGTCCACCTGCCCGACAGCCAGAACAGTGATGGTCTTGATGGCGGGAACACCCCAGGCTGTCAGGTGAAAGTACTGAGAGTTGGCTTCAATGGCCTCATGGCCCCATTTCATCCCTGCTGCCAAGAACCACGTGAGAGCCAGGATGACCCACCAGACTGAGCTGGCCATGCTGAAGAAGTACAGCATCATGAAGAGGATTGTGCAGCCCTCCTTTTTAGTGCCCTGCACCACAGTCTTCATGTCATTGTCAAACCTGTCATTGCAAGCCACCTTGTCCTTCATTAGAAACCCAACAATATAGACAATGGACACCATAGTGTAGCAGCCGGAGAGGAAGACAATGGGGCGCTCTGGGTAGCTGAAGCGCTGCATGTCCACCAGGTAAGTGAGCACGGTAAATAAGGTAGACGCGCAACACAATACCGACCAGATGCCAATCCATATTCGGGAGAATTGTACCTCTTCTTCAATAAAGTACATCAGCCCATGCGACCTCTTCGGCTCACAGGGAGCTCCGCAGTTCTCCTGCCCGAGGAAGCGGTAGTTCAGATACGGGGGCACCGTCAACGAGGCGGGGCACCTGAAGCGGCCGTCCGCGGGGTCCGGAGCGGAGCGCTCGGTGGGGTGGTGCTCGCTGCCGTCCGGCCCCGCGCGCTCCGACGTGTTTTGGCCTACACACAGCTCTGCCGCGCCGTGCACTGGGAAGGTCTCGCACGCGAGGCTGTCGGGCCACTGGAAGCCGAATTTGTTCATGAGCGCTTCACAGCCCTGCCGCGCGCGCTCGCACAGAGAGCGACACGGAGGCAGCGCCTGCTCCAGCACAGTGCACACCGGCGCATACATGGAGCAGAGGAAGAACTTCAGATCCGGGGAGCACTGCACTTTCACCAGTGGGTAGAACTGGTGCACCTCCAGCCCCGCGTCCTCCTGGTTGGTGTGACCCAACAGGTTCGGCATGATTGTCTCGTTGTATGCAATGTCGGTGCACAGAGGGATAGAAATCGGCTGACAAAATCCGTGTTCTGGGATAGACATTCCTCGGTCTCCGCCGCCGTACTGCCCACTAACTCGTAAAATCCCCAGGTGAAAAGACGAAATAAACAAATGTAAAGTCAAGGCCGAGCGGATGAACACGAGCATCGTGATGGAGAATGTTTCCGCTGTCGTACTTTTTATTTGTTGCTGAAACAAGTAAGTTACCTCGGGGAGCGACAGGCTACTTCCCGGAACGCTCTTTGTTGTCGCGCACCTTCTTCCAGCTGCTCCACGGGATTTCCCTGTCCTGGTCCAAAGCGCTTCACCATCTAAGCGGAACAATCTGTGTGACACGTCCACCGCTCTCAGCGACAAACGTGAACTCCCGAGTTAAACCCCATTGAGAGAAACCAACCGTAGTCCTCTGGATGGGCTCTCCAGTCTGATGTTCTGGCAGCATCGGCCTCTGCTGCCGACAAGTGAGCGTGTGTTCGGCGTGGAGCGGCGTTGGCCCTTTCACAATAAAAGAATCCGCGTGTAACCCCGACGACTGCTACCAGGGACGGTCACTTCAACTTAATTCAAAACCCTAACGAGCAATTATCCCTAAATAATATAATAAAATATATAAAAACCCACGTTAGTGTCAAACTGCAGAATATGACGTTGGTATAGTGATAAGGGATTTAACACCGATCTACTTCCTGTTTACCTCTCACGTCTCCTGGTTTCACTAGGTTAAACTCTGGTCGTGGGCATCTCTCTCTCTCTCTCTCTCTCTCTCTCTCTCTCTCTCTCACACACACACACACACACACAAACACACACACACACACACACACACACACAAAGAGTTGTGGGGGGAGGAAGAACTTGGAAAAAAATTAAAAAAAATAAATAAATAATATAAATATATATATATATATATATATATATATATATATATATATATATATATATATATATATATATATATATATATATATATATATAAGCTTTAGATATCTGCAACTGTGTTAAGCACTTTGTATCATCGTTTTTAAACGTGTTACAGTATATAAATATAGTTTATCATCGTTTTTAACTGCTGCTACAGTTCAGTAAAGCATTTGCTGTTATATGTTATATTTGTGTCAAACTGTTATAATATGTCCAAATTTATCACAATATTGAAAAGATGTAGCTGTGTCCACCGTGTGATGGAGCGATAATGCCGGGTGGACTGCCACATGCTGGCTCTTCATCCACCACAGGGACTCAGCGTCTGGACACATTAAGCTTCAACACATCATTCTACAAAGAAAATATGAAAAAATGATTAAATATAAACTGGTCGGTTTATGTAGAATAATGATTCACACAGAAAAGTCTCCGGAACCCAAATTCTTAAATGTACAGGAAGTCAGCCTTTTTGACTTGATTTGGTGATTTCGGCCTGATTTCTGAGATTTGCAGACCTCGTGTCTGAGCGAACTGCTCCCAGAGATTTGACTGGATGAACGTCATACTTGGTGTGTTTCACCTAGGGGCTTTCCTGAAGTTAAATTTGAACGTTTTGAATTTTCGTCCAGGCCCTTGACGTCGCAGTGAAATTCGACATTTCGCCATCAAAATTCAACCTGCTCTTACTCTGCCATGCGTTGTCCCAGAGGCCTCAGATGTGCTGTATGACCAGGGTCCAGCTCTGAACAGACCCACGAGTCTGTTTTCACTGCACAGGGGTCACAGTCTTTGCCTGGTTTTGGAGCTCTCGCTCTCTCACAACCAATCAGAAGTGCTGCAGGACAGTAACAGATTGAACATTTCTTTTTCCAATGTTGTGCAAGTGAGGCCACACTTTGTGTGTCTAGCAGAGCGTAAACCAAGGTGTCCTGTTCATTACCGTCTGTGCCAGACAGGAACAATGATGCGGTCCCCATTGTCCGTCTCATTGTTTGACACAACACAAGCGTTTTCTTATGGCGGTGGCGTTTCAGATTTGCTCCCTTGTGGGCGATCATCATGAGTGGAGTAGGATGGCTTCTCCTGCAAATACTACATTTAGCTCTCTGATGACAGTTTTTGGAAATGTGTCACTAATGTTTTCTTTTCCCCTTTGATTCCTCTTGAGCGTACATGTTATATTCTGCTTCTACTGCCTCAATATCTCTTTGGCTTTCCAACATTTTTAGCATTTTTCCTGTTCAGACACAAACTCTTGTCTTTAGGCAGAGATTTCTATTTATCTGTTAGTTTCAGCATCCTCTTCTTGTAGTGACTTCTGAAGTGATTCTTATACAGCTTCAGTATCAAACTCCTTTTATACATCAGCATAAGGCCTTTTCAAATCTGACTCACTTTGCTCAGCTGAACAAATCCTGCCACCTAACTCTGCCTTAAAGTGCATGTAAGTTGACAAAAACATTTTTGTCTATCAACTCATCTTTCTTAAGCTCAAACATCTTTTCAGTCAAATGTTTCTCTCACTCAGAACTGCAAACCCCTGACTCAGCATGAGGACCTGGTTGGGGTATTCTGATTTTGTGTATTTCAAGATCTGCACAGATCTCACTTAAATGTGCTTGAGACTCTGTCTGAATCCTGAAGTCTTATGTGTCTTCTAATCTAATCTAGCTTTCTCAGACTTTAACACCCCAATTATGAAATTATGACCTCTAAATCACACATTTCTGTTGCCATTGTCAGATAAATATTGGCAATATTCACTGTATCATTGTTTATGACAGAAGACTGAACATTGTAACCCCTTATTCCCAAAGCGTTGACAGGGTACACTTAAACATTTCAGAAAACAATTTACACGTAACTCTTCTTCTTCGATTTCTGTCTTTTACCAAACTCTGCCGATACAGTCTGACCTGATTCGTGATTCGCACTGTGGTGAGATGTTACTTTAGCAGTCTGCTTTCAACTCGGATGTGGCCGCGGCGCTTCAGACACACAGTAGGACTGTGGACATGGAGGCAGACGTATGTGGACTTGGATATGGGCTGAAGTCCCTCAAAGCGTGGTTGCGCTGAAGTTATGTTACATCCTCAACAACAGTGACAGATGGGTTAGGGTTAAGAACCCACAGATGGGTTAGGGTTAAGAACCCACAGATGGGTTAGGATTAAGAACCCACAGATGGGTTAGGATTAAGAACCCACAGATGGGTTAGGGTTAAGAACCCACAGATGGGTTAGGGTTAACAACCCACAGATGGGTTAGGATTAAGAACCCACAGATGGGTTAGGATTAAGAGCCCACAGATGGGTTAGGGTTAACAACCCACAGATGGGTTAGGGTTAAGAACCCACAGATGGGTTAGGGTTAAGAACCCACAGATGGGTTAGGGTTAAAAACCCACAGATGGGTTAGGGTTAAGAACCCACAGATGGGTTAGGATTAAGAACCCACAGATGGGTTAGGATTAAGAACCCACAGATGGGTTAGGGTTAACAACCCACAGATGGGTTAGGATTAAGAACCCACAGATGGGTTAGGGTTAACAACCCACAGATGGGTTAGGGTTAAGAACCCACAGATGGGTTAGGATTAAGAACCCACAGATGGGTTAGGGTTAACAACCCACAGATGGGTTAGGGTTAAGAACCCACAGATGGGTTAGGGTTAAGAACCCACAGATGGGTTAGGGTTAACAACCCACAGATGGGTTAGGGTTAAGAACCCACAGATGGGTTAGGGTTAAGAACCCACAGATGGGATAGGGTTAAAAAACCCTCTCGTTAACAACCCACATGTGGCACGACAAGGTAATGTTTTTCACTTTAACTGCTCCCAGAGTTTTTCATTTGGATCAGAGAAAGGCACGCTCCAACCGATGCTTTGGTCAGTATTTGTTTCGTCAACGCAATCAGCAAATCTTCTGATAACACTGGACCAACAAGCCACCTTGAAAAAACGTGTGTTGACCAAAAATTAAGGAGTGGTTAGTCCATTTTCAGAGCATTGCCTTGCAAGGGTCCAAGATTTCCAAGGTTGTGATAATGTAATATCATTAGTACTTGTGTGTGGACAGGAATTATATTCAGCCAGAACATATGGTGTCTCGTTTATGTCTAATGTTGGGAAAACAATAAAACAGTTTTTTAACAGTTAGGATGGAAACCAGTGAGCTGCCATCAAGTAGTACATTTAAAAAAAAAGGTTAACATCAAATCCCTAAGTACTGCATTTATATTTATAGTCCATTCTGAAATATGGTGAACAACAGTGAGAGGAATGTGCAGAGGAATATCAGCGGATGTGGAAGGAGCTTTGAGTTTCCGCTTAAGTGGGTTTAAATAAGAACTTTATACACAGAAAATGGTTTTGGTTTTATTCCAGAGGTTCCGTGCGAGCGGTAACAAGTGTGGAAGTCTAATCAGGGTTAAGGAATTGTGATGAGAAATGACAGAAAACGGCAGAGGAGAGGTGCTGACAGAAGATGAATAATGGAGAACTGAAGAAAATCAGAGAATTTGGAAATTAACATAAAAATTTAAATAGGAAAATCAGATAATTTACAATTAGTGTAAGACATATTTTTCAACTTTTTATGATACTCTCTTTAGAGAATCATAACAATATGTTCGTTATACATCAGATCCAAATTCAGCTACAATGAAATCCAGCACCCTTTCATATCATGTCTTCAACATCATGTCTTCAAAATCATGTCTTCAACATCATGTATTTAACATCATGTCTTCAACATCCATCCATCCATCCATTATCTGTACCCGCTTAATCCGTTTCCGGGTCACGGGGGTCTGTCGGAGCCTATCCCGACGCATATCAGGCGAAAGGCAGGGGTCCACCCTGGACAGGTCGCCAGTCCATCCAGGGCCACATACAAGCAACCAATCACGCTCACATTCACACCTAGGGAGAATTTAGAAAGATCAATTAACCTACTCTGCATGTTTTTGGACTGTGGGAGGAAGCCGGAGTACCCGGAGGAAACCCACGCAAGCACAGGGAGAACATGCAAACTCCACACAGAAAGACCCACCGGGCCGGGAATTGAACCGGGAACCTTCTTGCTGTGAGGCAACAGTGCTAACCACTAAGCCACCGTGCTGCCCGTCTTCAACATCATGTCTTCAAAATCATGTCTTCAACAACATAATGTCTTCAACAACATCATGTCTTCAACAACATCATGTCTTCAACATCATGTCTTCAACATCATGTATTTAACATCATGTCTTCAACATCATGTCTTCAACATCATGTCTTCAACATCATGTCTTCAACAACATCATGTCTTCAACAACATCATGTCTTCAACATCATGTCTTCAACATCATGTATTTAACATCATGTCTTCACCATCATTTCTTCAACATCATGTCTTCAACAAAATCATGTCTTCAAAATCATGTCTTCAACAACATCATGTCTTCAAAATCATGTCTTCAACAACAACATCATGTCTTCAACAACAACAACACGTCTTCAAAATCATATCTTCAACAACATCATATCTTCAACAACATCATGTCTTCAAAAACATGTCTTCAACAACATCATGTCTTCAACAACAACATGTCTTCAACAACATCATGTCTTCAACAACATCATGTCTTCAACATCATGTCATCAACAACATCACGTCTTCAACAACAACATCATCCCTTCAACAACATCATCTCTTCAACAACATCACGTCTTTAACAACAACATCATCCCTTCAACAACATTATCTCTTCAACACCATCATGTCTTCAACAACAACAACATGTCTTCAACACCATCATGTCATCAAAAACAACAACATGACTTCAACAACAACATCATGTCTTCAACAACATCATGTCTTCAACAACAACATGTCTTCAACAACAACATGTCTTCAAAAACATCATGTCTTCAACAACATGTCTTCAACAACAACATCATCTCTTCAACAACATCACGTCTCCAACAACAACATCATCTCTTCAACAACATCATCTCTTCAACAAGAACATGTCTTCAACAACATCATGTCTTCAACAACATCATGTCTTCAAAATCATGTCTTCAACAACATGTCTTCAACAACAACATCATGTCTTCAACAACAACATGTCTTCAACAACATCATGTCTTCAACAACATGTCTTCAACATCATGTCTTCAACAACAACATGTCTTCGACATCATGTCTTCAACAACATCATGTCTTCACCAACATCATGTCTTCAACAACAACATCATGTCTTCAAAAACAACATGTCTTCGACATCATGTCTTCAAAAACATCATGTCTTCAACAACATCATGTCTTCAACATCAACATGTCTTCAACATCAACATGTCTTCAAAAACATGTCTTCAACAACATCATGTCTTCAACATCAACATGTCTTCAACATCAACATGTCTTCAAAAACATCATGTCTTCAACAACAACATGTCTTCAACAACATCATGTCTTCAAAAACATCATGTCTACAAATCATGTCTTCAATATCATGTCTTCAACAACATCATGTCTTCAACAACAACATGTCTTCAAAGACATGTCTTCAACAACATCATGTCTTCAACAACACCATGTCTTCAACAACATGTCCTCAACAACATCATGTCTTCAACAACAACATGTCTTCAACAACAACATGTCTTCAACAACATCATCTCTTCAACAACATCATGTCTTCAAAAACATCATGTCTTCAACAACATCATGTCTACAATATCATGTCTTCAACGACATCATGTCTTCAAAAACAACATCATCTCTTCAACAACATCACGTCTTCAACAACAACATCATCTCTTCAACAACATCATCTCGTCAACAAGAACATGTCTTCAACAACATCATGTCTTCAACAACATCATGTCTTCAAAATCATGTCTTCAACAACATGTCTTCAACAACAACATCATGTCTTCAACAACAACATCATGTCTTCAACAACAACATGTCTTCAACAACATCATGTCTTCAACAACATGTCTTCAACATCATGTCTTCAACAACAACATGTCTTCGACATCATGTCTTCAACAACATCATGTCTTCACCAACATCATGTCTTCAACAAAATCATGTCTTCAACAACACCATGTCTTCAACATCATGTCTTCAACAACAACATGTCTTCAACAACAACATGTCTTCAACAACCTCATGTCTTCAACAACCTGTCTTCAACAACAACATGTCTTCAAAAACATCATCATCTCTTCAACAACATCACGTCTTCAACAACAACATCATCTCTTCAACAACATCATCTCTTCAACAAGAACATGTCTTCAACAACATCATGTCTACAATATCATGTCTTCAACAACATCATGTCTTCAACAACAACATCATCTCTTCAACAACATCACGTCTTCAACAACAACATCATCTCTTCAACAACATCATCTCTTCAACAAGAACATGTCTTCAACACCATCATGTCTTCAACAACAACAACATGTCTTCAACACCATCATGTCATCAAAAACAACAACATGACTTCAACAACAACATCATGTCTTCAACAACATCATGTCTTCAACAACATCATGTCTTCAACAACAACATGTCTTCAACAACAACATGTCTTCAAAAACATGTCTTCAACAACAACATGTCTTCAACAACAACATGTCATCAAAAACACCATGTCTTCAACAACATGTCCTCAACAACATCATGTCTTCAACAACAACATGTCTTCAACAACAACATGTCTTCAACAACATCATGTCTTCAACAGCATCATGTCTTCAACAACCTGTCTTTAACAACAACATGTCTTCAACAACATCATGTCTTCAACATCATGTCTTCAACAACAACATCATCTCTTCAACAACATCACGTCTTCAACAACAACATCATCTCTTCAACAACATCATCTCTTCAACAAGAACATGTCTTCAAAAACATCATGTCTTCAACAACATCATGTCTACAATATCATGTCTTCAACGACATCATGTCTTCAACAACAACATCATCTCTTCAACAACATCACGTCTTCAACAACAACATCATCTCTTCAACAACATCATCTCGTCAACAAGAACATGTCTTCAACAACATCATGTCTTCAACAATATCATGTCTTCAAAATCATGTCTTCAACAACATGTCTTCTACAACAACATCATGTCTTCAACAACAACATCATGTCTTCAACAACAACATGTCTTCAACAACATCATGTCTTCAACAACATGTCTTCAACATCATGTCTTCAACAACAACATGTCTTCGACATCATGTCTTCAACAACATCATGTCTTCACCAACATCATGTCTTCAACAACATCATGTCTTCAACAACACCATGTCTTCAACATCATGTCTTCAACAACAACATGTCTTCAACAACATCATGTCTTCAACAACCTCG
>JABWDQ010000184.1:3872546-3944056 GCA_014839995.1 Xenentodon cancila | reverse complement strand
TGTGTGTGTATGTATGTATGTGTGTGTGTATGTGTGTATGCATATGAGCTGCATGGATGTAAGTATAAATGATCATTGTAAAATATATTGTGACATGTATATGCGAAGTGTACACACGAGTTATTTATATATGTGTGTGTATCTAAATAAGCACATGTGCACATGAAAGTATCAGTGTATATTTGTATGTATGTATATGTGCATATCTATTTATCTAAATACTATGTATTTGTGCATATGTGTCTTACATACATGCATAGCAAGATGTTTAGATGTTTACACACTGATCAGAGTCAGAGAGTCAGAGTCAAGTTTATTGTCAATTCTACCACATGTGAGATACATACAGAGAATGGAAATTGCGTTACCCTCAAACCCTCGGTGCTACACAATAAATACATTTTAAACACAAAGTGCAGGTTAAAAAGAGACAAGAAACAAGTTGTGACATGACAACAACAGTTTTTCGGTTTGTTTAAAGTGACATGGTGCAAAGCAAGCGGTCCAGTTCTGCCAAAATACAGATACTGAGATCAGAGTGAGTGAGGGGGGGGCAAGGCGGGAAACGGTGGAAGAGCAGGGAGAGTGTTAAGTGTCCTGACAGCCTGGTGGACGAAGCTGTCCTTCAGTCGGCTGGTTCTGGCTCGGAGGGTCCGCAGCCTCCTCCCTGAAGGCAGCAGACTGAAGAGGCTGTGTGACGGGTGGGTGGGGTCTCTCACAATGCTGAGGGCTTTGCGAGTCAGACGGCTGCTGTAAATGTCCTGAAGTGAGGGGAGAGAGACACCAACGATCTTCTCAGCTGCTCTCACGACGCGTTGGAGAGATTTGCGGCAGGTTGCGGTGCAGGATCCGTACCACACGGTGATGCAGCTGGTCAGGATGCTCTCGATGGTGCCTCTGTAGAAGGTGTACCTGATGGGGGCCGGGGCTCTGGCTCTTCGCAGTTTGCGGAGGAAGTAGAGGCGCTGCTGTGCCTTCTTGGCGAGTGATGCGGTGTTAACAGTCCAGGAGAGGTCCTCTGAGATGTGGACACCCAGGAACTTGGTGCTGCTCACCCTCTCCACAGCAGCACCGTTGATGGTCAGAGGAGCATGCTGGGTGTGTTGTCTCCTGAAGTCAACAACAATCTCCTTGGTCTTCTCCACGTTCAGGGAGAGATTGTTGTCGCTGCACCACTCAGCCAGGCGGCTCACTTCGCTTCTGTAGTTTGACTCATCGTTGTTGTTGATGAGACCCACCACAGTCGTGTCGTCCGCAAACTTTACGAAGAGGTTGGAGCTGTGAATCGGTGTGCAGTCGTGGGTCAGCAGGGTGAAGAGGAGGGGGCTCAGCACACATCCCTGGGGGGCCCCTGTGCTCAGTGTGATGGTGCTGGATGTGTTGCTGCCGACCCGTACTGCCTGTGGTCTCCCAGTCAGGAAGTCCAACAGCCAGTTGCACAGCGAGGTGCTGATCCCCAGCTGGTCCAGTTTGTGAACGAGCTGCTGGGGGATGATGGTGTTGAATGCTGAACTGAAGTCGATGAAAAGCATTCTTACATAAGCGTTTCTGGTGTCCATATGTGTGAGGGCTGTGTGGAGGGCAGTGGAGATGGCGTCGTCAGTGGACCGGTTGGAGCGATATGCGAACTGGTAGGGGTCCAGAGAGGGGGGGAGAGCAGCCTTGATGTGATGCATGACTAGCCGTTCAAAGCACTTCATGATGATGGGAGTCAGTGCGACTGGACGGTAGTCGTTGGAGCAGGAGGGAGATGACCGTTTTGGGACCGGACGGATGTTGGTGGCTTTGAAGCACGTGGGAACCACCGCCTGACTCAGTGACATGTTAAAGATGTCTGTGAAGACATCCGTGAGTTCTCCTGCACAGTCTCTCAGTACACGACCAGGTATGTTGTCAGGACCCGGAGCTTTGCGGGCGTTGATCCTGCTGAGGGATCTCCTCACAATGTCCGGTGACAGCGTCAGCACCTGGTCGCCGGGAGGGGGTGGTGCTTTCTGTGCGGCGATGGTGTTGTGTGCCTCGAAGCGGGCGAAGAATGTGTTCAGCTCATTCAGCAGGGATGTGCTGCTCTCACAGGTCTGCGGTGGGGGCTTGTAGTCCGTAATGGTCTGAATCCCTCGCCACAGGCTCCGTGTGTCCCTGCTGTTGCTGAAACGGCGGGCTATCCTCCTGGAGTACCGTCTCTTAGCCTCCCTGATGCCATGGGACAGGTTGGTCGTAGCTGTCTTTAGACCCACTTTGTCTCCAGCTCTGAAGGCAGCGTTCCGAGCCCTCAGGAGTCTGTGGACTTCCTTTGTCATCCACGGCTTCTGGTTGGCTCTGACTTTGATGGTTCTGGAGTCTGTTACATCATCGATGCACTTGGCGATGTAGGCGGTAACAGACTCTGTGTACTCCTGGAGGTCTGTGGTGTTGTTGATGGTGGCAGCTTCTCTGAACATGCTCCAGTCTGTGGTGTTGAAGCAGTCTCGAAGTGCCTCTGTGGACCCCTCTGGCCACACCCGGACCTGCTTCCAGACTGGTCTGACAACTTTAACCAGTGGCCTGTATGCTGGCAGTAGCATGACAGTGATGTGGTCTGAGGCACCGAGGTGGGGGAGGGGGTGGGCTTTGTAGGCTGTCTTGTTGTTGGTGTAGACTTGGTCCAGAATGTTGTCTCCTCGCGTGGGGAACTTGATGTGGTGGTGAAGATTTGAAAAGATGGTCCTTGGGTCTGCGTGGTTGAAGTCCCCCGCCAGGATGAGGAAGGCCTCAGGGTGGGCTGTCTGCTGCTCGCTGATCCGCTGGTACAGCTCGGTCAGCGCCTCTCTCCTGGTGTTGGTGGAGGGGCTGGGGGGGATGTAAACAGCAGTGAGTAGTATGACCGAGTATTCGCGCGGTAGATAGAAAGGACGACATTTAATAATCATAAACTCCGCCAGGGGTGAGCAGTGTTTGCAGACCACCACAGCATCTCTACACCAAGCATCACGGAGGAAAACACAAAGGCCGCCGCCGCGGCCCTTACCTGCCTCGGTGTGTGCTCGGTCCGCCCGGTAGCAGGTCAGCTGGTCGAGCTGGATGGCGTGGTCCGGTATGCTGTCGTTGAGCCATGTTTCCGTGAACACAAAAACACAGCTCTCTCTCACGGTCCTCTCGGCGGAGCAGAGTAATCGGATGTGGTCCAGTTTGTTGTCCAGCGAACGAACGTTGGCCAACACGATGGAGGGAACCGTCGGTTTGTTCGGGTTCTCCGCCAGTCTCGTCCGGATACCGGCTCGCTTGCCCCTCTTCTGCTTCCTGTAGCGCCGCTTGTGGCGCTTCCATTGCGGCGGAGGTCGAGGCGCGGGGGTCGGCGGAAGTGGTGGTTCCCGGAGCAGACCGCGTTCCCGAAGTTGGCCGGCGAGTTCAGAGTTCAGCTCGACAGTGTAGCTGTTTCCAACGTCGAGCAGAAACCCCCGGCTGTACTTTGGTTTGGTATGCATATGACTTGTCAAAACACAACTTTGGTGACAAAAACACGAACGAAAAACACGAAACGTCGCACCGTCGGGAGAGAGAGAAGCCGCAGCGTGAGGCACGCGCCGCCATCCCGGAACCGGATCTCTGATCTCTGTTATATGTGTGTGTGTGTGTGTGACTGCGTGTGTATATATATATTAATCATTTATCTATTTTGTTGCTTTCTCTTCTTACAATGTATATTAATATGTATTAGTTAGTCTTTCTTTCTCTTTCTATTTCTAGTCTGTTCACATTCCACACCTGGTGATTTTAGCCCTCCTTGACAGAATATTTATACCCCCTTCTCTTACTCTTCCTTTCTTTCTTTTTTCTTCTTCTTCTCCAGGGATCAATAGTTAGATTCACAAAGTAAAATAGTTAGACTGTCATGAGGGCCGGTGAAGGGAACACACCTGCAAACACCTACGCGCACATAAAAAAAAAACAAAAAAAACCCTCGGTTGCAGATTAAAATGCATATATGTTCTTTATATAAAGAATCTTTTTGTATAAAGAATATGTACTAGATAACAGCATACATGTCCACATATGTATGTGTATGTATGTATGTAGGTATTATATATGACTACTCAATACTGCCTCCAGCACCCCCCCAACGCTCAAACGATCAGAAATGTGATTGTAAATATGAAACTCCTCCTCCTTTTTCCTCTATTTTCCTCTATTTTCTTTTTCTTTTTTCTTTTCTCTTTTTTTGCTTATAACGACTGATTGTCTTGTGTCCACCTTTTACCCCTTAAACAACACATTATAAACTTCTTGACAAATATTACAACACAGACACCAAACTGCACCACCACTGTCTTGTCTTTCTCTTCTGCTCTCTTTCTCTCCACTTTCCACACCCGGTGACTATAGCCCTCCTCTGCAGAACATTTACACCCCTCTCTCCGACTCTCCCTTTACTCTTATCTTGTTTGATTTCTCCAGGGATCAATAAAAATATAGTTTGACTGTTACGAGGGCTGGTGAAGGTAGCACACTTGCACACACTCACCCACACACACAAAACACCCTTGGTTACCAGATTAAAATGCATATATACAACTCCGGTTATACCAACATGGTATCAACCATAAATATATATGCAAACAAGGGGAAAAAATGCATATATATAACTTTTGGATTCTACCAACTTGGTATCAACCTAACCCTAAAAAAAAAAAAAAAAAAGTCTGGGTGTCATCCTCGCTCCTCCCACACTGGCCACCAGCCCCCAGAAATTTCTCCAACAGCTACAACTGGTCCAAAACTCTGCTGCCTGGATCATAACAAGAATCCACATCTTCCACAATTCAATCACATCACCCCCATCCTGACGCAGCTTCACTGGCTCAGTCTGACAAAGAATTAACTACAAACTCCTCCGGTTCACCATCTATAATTTGCCCCACTTTATCTTTCTGAGCTCCTTCAGATCGCCACTCCAGCCTGCTCCCTCAGATCCTCCTCCTCCATCCACCTCACTGACCCCTCTGCCCGCCTCAGCACCATCAGCAGCAGAGCTTTCAGCCGCTCTGCTCCCAAACTCTGGAACTCCTTGCCACTGGACATCTGAAATCTTGAGAGGTCAATCAATCAAGAGGATATTGATGATTCACCTCTGCTCATTTTGTGGTGCTTGATGAAGAAACAATTTCCAAGTCCTGTATCGAGTTTGTCTAAATGTCCTTCTCTGGACAGTGTCCTGCACCATCTGCTGTGGTCACAAGTAGCTGAGACGTTCAAATGGGTTCTCAAACACAAAGATCTCCATCAAACTCTACGTTCCTGCTCAGAAAGCTGACTCCATGCAGAAACACGCAGAAATAACGTGCATCATTATTTAAATAAAGGAATTCACAACACTGCAAAACACGCTCGCGTGTCCTAGACATTTTCTCCTTTACACCTACCTCCTAAAGATGGAGGACGAGTGACAAGCGGGTCATAAAAAACTTTCTTAAACTCCGTCCCATCCCACTAGCTTCGGAGGAGTCGAAGGACTGCACGTGGCGAGCAGGATGAGATGGGAGAAAACGTGAATGGGTCACGTCCTGTGCTGCCGAGATGGAAGACGGGAACCGTGGCGGTAATCCTTAAATCCAGGATGAGGTCTGAGGCGGTCGGGCTGTACTCTGCTCCCGCATGGACGCGCCTCTATTGTTAATAGCTGAAAGTGCTCATGTAGGAGGGAAACAGAAGCTCGATCCAAGAGAAAACATTTCCACATCAGTCGATTTGTAAATTCAGCTTTGCACACCCACGATCATAAATCTGTTTCTAATAAATCTTTTATTCCACTGAAATATTCTCATTCAAATGAACGGTTCTCTTAATACAGTCTAACAGTTTTATTCTCATTTCTCAAATAAATTATAATAATTTAAAATGTATAAAAAAAGCTACACAACAGATAGAAAGCAGCTCAAACTGCTCGTCTCTCTTTACACACAAGCTGCGTGTTGATCGGAACATCGGAAGTGGACCGCCTTTTAACACAGTTCTCTGTACGAGCTTTCAGACTGCGCCATGGCATCAGCGGCTCTGGAGGACGGCAGCTGTGGGGAGGACCACAGCCTGCCTTTGGAGGTGTCTCAGGATGTCCAGGATGGAGTCCAGCTCCAGACGGAAACCCTCCAGCTCTCTGCTCTTGTCTTGGGCCAGACGCTTCCAGCGCTCAGCCTCCGACTGCAGATCAGCTGTCGACATTTGCCACACCCCCCCGATGACCTGCAGAGAGGATGAAGACTCCTGTCAGCGTCCAACTGCAGTACTGTCGTTTTAGTCATACAGTGGTCACATAGCTGGAAGGAGCCCCTGTGACAGACACCAAGACGACCGCAACACAGAGGCGCTTCCACGATAACAAAGCCTGGATCACCACTGAGGTGAAGGAAAATAAACCTTCAGGGAGAGAGAGGGAAACATCTGGAGAGCAAGCTCCAGCAGAACAACGTACGAGATCTGTACTCAGGAATAAAATAAATAAATAAAGTCACTGGCATCGAGCACAAGGTGGATCAGACTGAGGAACCCTGAACACTGACATCTCCTTTGCCTCCCGTCTGTCTGCAGCTGGCAGCTGAGGAGGCAGCTGGAGACACTGAGCCAAAACAAGGCTGCAGAATCCTGAAGGTCCGTGTGGATCAGCTATGTGGGGTTTGCAACAGACCTCTTCTGGCTCAGCCTGGTGCAGGAGAAGGTTCCAGAGCTCTGGAGGACATCTTGCCTCGCTTGAGTCAGTAACAACTCAGAGCAGCTGCAGAGGAGAGCTAGGACTGGATTTGATGATGTCACTGATCACTTGTGCACTGATGGACAGATCCAGGACCGTGACATGGTGGAGCTGCTATGGAAGCCAATGGAAGTCCTTGTCTGTGTTTGAAGGCAGCCAGTTCAAGTGCGACCCTGCAGCCCAACGGCTTTTCTTCTGAAGCTGTGCAGATGTCAATTCCAGTCAGTCTCAGAAGAAAGAACCATTATTTCAGCGTTGAGTGGCTACCAACTCCGTGGCCACTATGTTCTCTATGTTCTCTATGCTATGTTCTCGTTTAAACCTTCGAGGAAAGCTAGGCCACAACCACAACTTCTATCATCAGCAAAGGTGTTTTCAGCTGTACTTATCATCCCTGGTACCTGCTGCAGCTCCTCCTCTCTGTGCTGGTGTCTGAGCTCCATGTTGACAACCTTCTTCTCCAGGTGATGAAGCAGTTTCACCTCTGAGCTCTGAGCCTCTTTAGCTTCCTTCAGCTCCTGCAGCAGCCTGGTCAGCTGAACACAAGCACAGACTCCACGTTAGAAGTGTTCATCTGGCTCAGAATCACATCAGAGAAGCACGTTTTCATGCACAGCTCATTAGAAACAGAGGAGACATAACCGTGTGTTTAGTTGTATATACTGGGACATTCAGAATATTAAACTGGCCCAGTACACAGTAAAGTAAAGTGGTAAACAACACGTGGAAAAAAAGGAAGCTGATTTAAAAAAGCACCCTGTGATTCAGCAGCTTGTAGAACCACTTTTCAGAACTTCAACAAAGATTTTCTTCAGTGACATCATTAGTTCACATTTGCATAGAAAACCAAAACATGACCCAACAGGCAGAGGTCAAGGGATGGATCAGAACACAGCGCTAGCAGACGTTCTGTGCCCCAGAAGCAGGACGCGAGTTCACACACAACGATCAACTGACAGCTGAGTGCTCGCTGATCCAAGTGGTACTCTCGTTGTGACTGACCAGAGCGGTACTCTCATCTAACTGATCTGAGCGGTACTCTCATCTAACTGATCTGAGCGGTACTCTCATCTAACTGATCAGAGCGGTACTCTCATCGTGACTGACCTGAGCGGTACTCTCATCTAACTGATCTGAGCGGTACTCTCACCGTGACTGATCAGAGCGGTACTCTCACCGTGACTGACCTGAGCGGTACTCTCATCTAACTGACCTGAGCGGTACTCTCACCGTGACTGACCTGAGCGGTACTCTCATCGTGACTGACCAGAGCGGTACTCTCATCGTGACTGACCAGAGCGGTACTCTCATCTAACTGATCTGAGCGGTACTCTCATCTAACTGATCAGAGCGGTACTCTCATCGTGACTGACCAGAGCGGTACTCTCATCGTGACTACCAGAGCGGTACTCTCATCTAACTGATCTGAGCGGTACTCTCATGTAACTGATCTGAGCGGTACTCTCATCTAACTGATCTGAGCGGTACTCTCATCTAACTGATCTGAGCGGTACTCTCATCTAACTGACCAGAGCGGTACTCTCATCGTGACTGACCTGAGCGGTACTCTCATCGTGACTGACCTGAGCGGTACTCTCATCGTGACTGATCTGAGCGGTACTCTCATCTAACTGACCAGAGCGGTACTCTCATCTAACTGATCTGAGCGGTACTCTCATCTAACTGATCTGAGCGGTACTCTCATCTAACTGACCAGAGCGGTACTCTCATCGTGACTGACCAGAGCGGTACTCTCATCGTGACTACCAGAGCGGTACTCTCATCGTGACTACCAGAGCGGTACTCTCATCGTGACTGACCAGAGCGGTACTCTCATCGTGACTGACCAGAGCGGTACTCACATCTAACTGATCTGAGCGGTACTCTCATCTAACTGACCTGAGCGGTACTCTCATCGTGACTGACCAGAGCGGTACTCTCATCGTGACTGACCTGAGCGGTACTCTCATCGTGACTGACCAGAACGGTACTCTCATCGTGACTGACCTGAGCGGTACTCTCATCTAACTGACCTGAGCGGTACTCTCATCGTGACTGACCTCAGCGGTACTCTCATCTAACTGACCTGAGCGGTACTCTCATCGTGACTGACCAGAGCGGTACTCTCATCGTGACTGACCAGAGCGGTACTCTCCTCTAACTGACCTGAGCGGTACTCTCATCGTGACTGACCTGAGCGGTACTCTCATCGTGACTGACCTGAGCGGTACTCTCATCGTGACTGATCTGAGCGGTACTCTCATCGTGACTGATCTGAGCGGTACTCTCATCTAACTGACCAGAGCGGTACTCTCATCTAACTGATCTGAGCGGTACTCTCATCTAACTGACCAGAGCGGTACTCTAATCGTGACTGACCAGAGCGGTACTCTCATCGTGACTACCAGAGCGGTACTCTCATCGTGACTACCAGAGCGGTACTCTCATCGTGACTACCTGAGCGGTACTCTCATCGTGACTACCTGAGCGGTACTCTCATCGTGACTGACCAGAGCGGTACTCTCATCGTGACTGACCAGAACGGTACTCTCATCGTGACTGATCTGAGCGGTACTCTCATCTAACTGACCTGAGCGGTACTCTCATCTAACTGACCTGAGCGGTACTCTCATCGTGACTGACCAGAACGGTACTCTCATCGTGACTGACCTGAGCGGTACTCTCATCGTGACTGACCAGAACGGTACTCTCATCGTGACTGACCAGAACGGTACTCTCATCGTGACTGACCTGAGCGGTACTCTCATCGTGACTGACCAGAACGGTACTCTCATCGTGACTGACCTGAGCGGTACTCTCATCGTGACTGACCTGAGCGGTACTCTCATCGTGACTGACCTGAGCGGTACTCTCATCGTGACTGACCTCAGCGGTACTCTCATCTAACTGATCTGAGCGGTACTCTCATCGTGACTGACCTCAGCGGTACTCTCATCTAACTGATCTGAGCGGTACTCTCATCGTGACTGACCTCAGCGGTACTCTCATCGTGACTGACCTCAGCGGTACTCTCATCGTGACTGACCAGAGCGGTACTCTCATCGTGACTGACCAGAGCGGTACTCTCATCGTGACTGACCAGAGCGGTACTCTCATCGTGACTGACCAGAGCGGTACTCTCATCGTGACTGACCAGAACGGTACTCTCATCGTGACTGACCTCAGCGGTACTCTCATCTAACTGATCTGAGCGGTACTCTCATCGTGACTGACCTCAGCGGTACTCTCATCTAACTGATCTGAGCGGTACTCTCATCGTGACTGACCTCAGCGGTACTCTCATCGTGACTGACCTCAGCGGTACTCTCATCGTGACTGACCAGAGCGGTACTCTCATCGTGACTGACCTGAGCGGTACTCTCATCGTGACTGACCAGAACGGTACTCTCATCGTGACTGACCTGAGCGGTACTCTCATCGTGACTGACCAGAACGGTACTCTCATCGTGACTGACCTGAGCGGTACTCTCATCGTGACTGACCTGAGCGGTACTCTCATCGTGACTGACCTGAGCGGTACTCTCATCGTGACTGACCTGAGCGGTACTCTCAATGTGACTACCTGAACGGTATTCTCATCGTGACTGACCAGAGCGGTACTCTCATCGTGACTGACCAGAGCGGTACTCTCATCGTGACTACCAGAGCGGTACTCTCATCGTGACTGACCTCAGCGGTACTCTCATCGTGACTGACCAGAGCGGTACTCTCATCGTGACTGACCTGAGCGGTACTCTCATCGTGACTGACCAGAGCGGTACTCTCATCGTGACTGACCAGAGCGGTACTCTCATCGTGACTGACCAGAGCGGTACTCTCATCGAGACTGACCTGAACGGTACTCTCATCTAACTGACCTGAGCGGTACTCTCATCGTGACTACCTGAGCGGTACTCTCATCGTGACTACCTGAGCGGTACTCTCATCGTGACTACCTGAGCGGTACTCTCATCGTGACTGACCAGAGCGGTACTCTCATCGTGACTGACCAGAGCGGTACTCTCATCGTGACTGACCAGAGCGGTACTCTCATCGTGACTGACCAGAACGGTACTCTCATCGTGACTGACCTCAGCGGTACTCTCATCGTGACTGACCAGAGCGGTACTCTCATCGTGACTGACCAGAGCGGTACTCTCATCGTGACTGACCTGAGCGGTACTCTCATCGTGACTACCTGAGCGGTACTCTCATCGTGACTGACCTGAGCGGTACTCTCATCGTGACTGACCTGAGCGGTACTCTCATCGTGACTACCTGAGCGGTACTCTCATCGTGACTGACCTGAGCGGTACTCTCATCGTGACTACCTGAGCGGTACTCTCATCGTGACTGACCTGAGCGGTACTCTCATCGTGACTACCTGAGCGGTACTCTCATCGTGACTGACCTGAGCGGTACTCGCAAAAGGAGATGGAGAGAAGTACAAGGCCACTAACAAGGTTTTCTAAATTCATAACAATGTCAATTTCCTTTTTGGGAAAGGTGTGCATCAGGTCTGTTACAAACACAAACTGGGGAACCCTGCAGGACCCCTGGAAGAGAAAAGCTGCTCACCTGCCTCTGCAGAGCATCCTCTCTGCTCTTCGATATGACAAGTGCCTCTTTGGATCCCTGCAGTTCTTTCAACTGCTCTTGCAAATATTTCATTGATACCTACAGGAACAGGTCAAAGATTAAGCAGCGGGATCACTTTCAAACTTTCCGCTGACATTGGGCTGGTTGATTGAAGAACTCCTACCTCCTGAGTACACAGCTTATTGGTCAGCTCTGCAACCTTTGAGGCTGAATGCTCCAGGGCGTGGGTGGTGCGCAGATTGTCCAGTACCCTGAGGTGTTCCTCCTTCATGCAGGACAGCTGCTCTGCAAAGTGCTCCCTCAGCCTGACAGGTCACATCGTCGTGAGTTTTTTCTACACATTCCTGCTGCACTGAAAGCATCAGTTCAATGCTTAAACAGATTTACACACCTGCACAGCTCCTTCTCTGCTTGGACAGCATCAGTTTCTAGTGCCTCCTTCTCTTGCTCTCTCTGCAGGAGCAGAAGCTCCACACGCTGCTTCAGAGCCTCATTCTCCTGAAGAACCTCTGAAATATGAGTCCCTGTCAGAGACAGTGCCCAAGGACGTTAATATTACTCACTATTATAAAACACATACAATATCACTATCAACCAGCAGGCGGCAGTAGCAGCTACGATTATCAGCTCTAACCACCAACGTAGTAAAGGGTAAATGGCTCAATAGAGGTCCACCCTCTTAAATCGCCACCATATCGTGGTGGAGGGGTTTGCATGCTCAAATTGATCCCGGGAGCCATCTGTCCAAGGCAGTTACCTCGGTAGGACCAAGCCAAAGTGGAATGTCAGCACTTTGACAGGGACGTAGCCCGAGCCTGTGAGGCACTAGGTATAGCAAGGTCCACCTCAACACCAGCCTGGGCTCAGGAACCAGGAATCTTCTGGAGGAAGGCTAGACCATGTCCCACTCGGGAGCTGGCCAGGGTTATAGGTGTCAAACTGGAGTGGGTTTACTCTTAGCCTCCCTGGCTTGGAGCTTGTATGTTGGGGTTTCCTCAGTAGATGAGAGGGCAGCTTCTCTGCTTTTCCAGGTTGGGAACAGGCTCCGACTGTCATTTGTGCCCATGCACTAAACAGCAATTGACATGGCCTAGCTTCCTGGAGTACTCAGGGAGTGTTGGAAGATGATGACCGCAACATTGGTACTTGGACAGGTGTGACACGCTCTGATCTGAACCTGAGCTGTATTCTACTGTTGGACTTCTGTGCCAGTCAGTTTGTCCACACATGCACATGGCATCAGGACACTCTGTGGCTAAATGACTGACTTCCTATTCTGCCATCAGGATTCGACGCCGTATGTTTTGGACATGTGGGCAAAGAGAAGAGCTGAGCTGTCAACTGATCACCTTCTGGTGGCGAGTTGGATCCGAGGACAAAGGAGGATCCAGACCTGGTGGGCCAAAATGTAATGTAATGAGGGTTTTAGGAATATCTGACAAAATAACCTGTCAGAAGGTCTTCAACTCCAACAGAACTTCAACTGCGTCCCGAGGGAGGTGGGGGACAAAGTCCAAACGAACCTTGTACACTATTTGGGCTCGGTGGGTTGTGGCGTCAGCCGGTGGCTGACAGTGAGCTGAGGGAGGCTGTCGAGCTGAAGATGGAGATGCTCCAACTTTCTTTCTGATGTGTTTCTACCTTCAAATTCAAGTTTTCAAAAAATGGTAAAATGCCTCACTTTGATTTGATTTTTGTTCTATTGTGAATAAAATGTGGGTTTACAAGATTTGAGCGCTGGTGGTTGAACTCTGATGAATATTATTGCTGGGCATCAGGTGACTCTGAGCTGGTAGAAAGCGGACCAGGCATTCCCACCTGTGAAAACCGTGGGCTGGTAGGTCTTCTCATACTGAGCAGCTGGAAACGTTTCTGGCCCTGCAGGAGTGTCTGCTCCTGCAGTCGTGCAGCGTGCTTCGGCGGAGCCTGGCTGGTGTCTGGACTCTGTACAACGCTTCTCTGGCCGTGGGTTCGGTCCAGACAGCATGTTTCTCCTTTCTTTCTGCAACCTCTCCACAGTGCGGCTCAGCTCTTGAACACTTCGTGTCTTGGTGGCGAGCTCTTGGTTCAGCCGCTCTAGCCGGGCACCAAATGCAGCCTCAGCTTGACGCTGATGCCGTCCTGGACTTGGCTGGACCTGCAGGTAGAAATACTAATTATTGTTCATGTACAGTCCACTGCACGACGTGCCTGGATTACTCCTCTTGGTTTTGTCTCTTCAGAAAGCTTTACACTCCTGCATGATGTTTCTACTTTAGTTAAAGTTCACTGACCTTGTTTTTGAGCTGCTGCTGGAGGGAGTCAATCTGGTCATGCAGGCTCTTTTCTTTCTCCTGATAACTTTCCTTCACATGTTGAATCTCTTCCTCCAGAGTCTGACACTTTGACTTCCACGGTTGTGACCCAGCTGCTGCTTCAACCTGCTGCTTTTGTTGCAGCCGCTGCTCCAGTTCAGGGATCCGCTGCTCCAGTTCAGAGATCTGCTGCTCGTAGCGGAGCTACAGCACACAGTGCACACAAACACATACATGTCACAGGCAACATCTTTTACACAATGTCCCCGTTTCCCTTTTCCTGACAGTTTCTGCTCCTTTGTTTATGTAGTGTGGGATAACAAGACCAAAAAGTAGCTTGAGTTAACAGACACTGACCTGCTTTTCTTGTATAAAAAAGTGGGTCAGACTTGGGTAGGAAACATCCCAACGCTGCTTTCAGATTTTTGCTGGACTACACTGTAGGGGCCAGCTGCATTATGAGATACAGTATGTAAAAGAAACCGGTCGGGCACGTACTTGAACGTTTCTGCACGCAGTACCTTGTCTGAGATGACACGTTTTGTTTAGTTCTCAATAAATATCTCAGTAGGAGAGCGAGTGCTGGCATCTTCACCACCCTGGGAGCATTTTGAAAACACTCTGATTTTAAGCCCCTTTTGCATCTTAGCAGCTGGCTACTGAAATGACAAAACTCAGTCATTAACTGGACGGGACGTTCTGTGCTGTCAACGACCACAACAGCAGGCGTGGCACAGGAAGACTTTGTGCTACATGTTTCAGGGGCAGCCGGACAGACAGTACCACTCGTGTGTGTGTGTGTGTGTGTGTGTGTGTGTGTGTGATGCAGAGACCAGAGGACATGTGGGACTACGTAAAGGAAGAAATGACATGCCATCGTTAAAATAAGATTCACTGCGGCTGGTGGATCATGGGGATGCCTAGTCTCAGCAACATTTTTTTTCTTTTTGGTGTAATTTTTGTTGATGATTTAGGAAGTTGATGATATATGATCATGTACTGTATTTGCCTCATAGAGATCCATTACAAGGGTTTTCTTTTAAATGATCGTGTTTCTACTGGAAAAAACATACACATGACTACAATTATGAACTGTAACTGCATCCAGTCAACATGTGCAGACCAGATGCAGATCCAGATGCACCTTGACCCTGTGAAACTGCTGCTCCATGGCACGCAGGCTGCGTTTGGCATCTTCATCGTGACTCTCCAGCTCAGCTTCCAGCCGCTGAATCCTGCGCTCCAGCAGAGCGTTGACCTGGCCAGGCGAGGACGCGGTTGCAGAGTCTGTCTGTTCGTGACCAGCAGCCGCTGCTGCAGCATAAATCAGAGCGGGGAGCGAGTTTGGGTTTCTGCGTCTGAGAATCTGTTCCAGTTCTTTCACCTGGTGAACAACAGAAGACCCTTCAGCAGTGGAGAAGCCTGTGCAGAGAGGACATGTCAACTACTTCACATGTTTGTAGGAACCTGTCGCTCCAGGTCCTGGATTCTCTTTGTGTCCACAGATTTGTCTCGGGCCTTTTTCTGCTGCTCGCTGCTCCTTCTGCCTACTTCCTGTTTCAGTTTTTCAACCTGAAACGGAGACAACAGCTTACCTTCACATCAGGTTTCAGACAGAAGTGTACTTACAAACTGTTACTCAGACACAGCAAAACACACTCAAGATAATGCTGGAAAATTTCTAATTTTTACAGTCTATAACCCTTTATTCATGGGAGTAATTTCAGATAATCAGGCTACTAAATCCGTTTGTCTTTGCCTGATAGAGTGTGTAGAAACCCTCTGAACCATGCGTGGACATCGTAGCTCCAAGAACCCACCGCATCAGTGGGCTTTTTGTGTCATCTCTGCGGAGGGTCCAGTCGGAGCGTTTCTCATCAGTCCAGTCCTCATCCCTGAAGTCTGAGACTTCTCCTCCATCAGATTCCCTCTCACTCATTTCTTGCAAAAGTTGCAAAGTCTCATTTTTGTGGGTGCACTGACCCGCAAAAATGAAATGTAATGACCTGTAATGTATGACTAACTGCAGCTGGACCACCCGCGGTGTAAATGACGGCCGTCTACAGGACCGCTGTGGCGGTCGGAGGAAGTGCTCACAACTCGGTTGCATTTCATTTGAATATGTTCATGACTTCAGAAAATATAAAACAAAGACATCCACATAATAAACTGCCTGTGAGACCGCCTCTGCAGTTCTAGTATAAAATAAATGCAGAGTTGTGATTGTGTGATTAAATCTGCTGTTATTCTCATCAAGGAAAAGCTGAGACGTGGAGGACAGCTTGTCACAGAGGAGCCTGACCTGTTCTTGGAGCTGGTGGATCTGAGCTGTGGCAGCCTTCAGTCTGCTGGCATCTCTGTCCAGTAACTGTTGGTTTTCAGCAAACCACTGGAGCTTCTTCTTCAAGGCCGCCACCTCCTCTTTGTGGTTGTCCTCTAACACACGAATCTCAAAAGTCTTATCTCCTGACGCATTCAGAACAGAACAACAGATGTTACTGGCTCTCCCCTCAGAATTTTAACATTGTTAAAATTTTAACAACTGTTAACACAATGAGCTCGCCTACTGCAAATGCTCGCTGCAATTCTTTTTCTTCATAGTATGCACACACATTGTCCTCTCCCCTCATATCAAATAACTATAAAGCTCTTTCGTGGTTGAGATCCTGCCTATAACCTGGCACTGCACTGCAGCCAGTCTTACCTGAGGTGGAGATGGCCTGAGCTGTAGCCAGGTTTCTCTCCTTCTTCAAGAGCTGGAGGTCGACCTCCAGAGACTGCTTCTGTTGATTAAGCCTGTGATTGTCCTCCAACAGTTTGGCCTCGTTCCTCTGCACAAAGGAAGGTATTGTAATCAGTGAGAGCTGACGGAGAGCTTCCGCCTGAGGACAGAGAAACATACCTGAAGTACACTGATCTGAAATAACAAGTCTGAAATACGCTGAACATGATCCATGCACACGTTGCCCACAGGTTTTGAGGATTTTCTCAGCTGCTCCCTGATGAGAATGAAAAACCATTAGTACAGCAGTTTGTTGGCAATATTATTTATAAAAGACATTTTTATTTAAAAGCCATGCAGAAGAAGCACTGCAGATGGAGGCTGCAGCTCTGATAAACAACCAACCCACCTTGTAAGAGCCAGCTCATTCAGCAGCCTCTGGTTTTCACTAAACATCGCCTCCTCGTTCTCTTTACTCTTGGCCTGCTGAGCCTTCATTTGCAAATACAGCTTCTCGTTTTCCTGTAAAACACACTCCTTTTATAATAAATTCCTTTTTTAGTTGTTGCCCATCAATCTTCAAAGGGTTATACGGCTATTTACAAACTATTTACAGTCAAAAAAAAATTCACAAGTGGACCTCACAGAAAGTTCATTCAAAGGTCAGACTACCAGTCAGAGAAAAGTGTGGAAACAACCCAGGAGGTGCATGTTAGGGCTGTTAGTGCATAGACAGCACAGCTTAAGTTTGAAAAGCCGCACCTGAATCAACTTCTTTAACACTTCTGGAGATGTGTCCTTCAATAGACAAAACCAAGAGGACATATCTGTCCTTCTATCATTTCTATAACTGTACTCATTAAAACACAACAAAAAAAACAAAGCACCTCCGCAGAAACAGCTCAGACCAACGGGAGTTTATTTTCCCCGGAGAGCACATGGCTCTCAGACCTTACATGTGTCCTAGAGTTCCCTAAAGTGGAATGATAGTCTCCAGTTATGAGGTTCCTCTGTTGTGAATCCGTTTCTGTTGCGCAGGAGGTCCGGTCTGTTTGGGGTGGTGTGAATGCTCAATAAAACTCTGAAGCCAGTCTAAACACAGGACCACTTCAGGCGAACCAAAGGCAGGACGTGGACTACAATGCCGGGTGTTGTGGGTAAAAAAACCCTAAATAAACATGCATGAGTTCAGGAAGAAATGTCTCATGGTCGGCAAACATATATCACAATTGCTGATAAGAACTAAAAAAAAAAAAACCAAAGAAGTTTGCAAAGTAACTACAAAGTAACTGCATAAAACAATAGATGAGCGTGGTTTCATCTTTGCTGTGTGTCTTGGTCTCCGTGAGTAAATGTCGGTGCAGCGACAGCGCAGGTAAGCAGGGAAATATGTTCTTCAGAAGGTTCTGTTCGTTTGACAAAGTTCAGACGGACTGAACAAGTCTTTACACAGAAGTGACAGGACACATGATTTAATGTTGTTTCGGCTGTGGGTCACTGTGTGTACTGAGCTTTTCACACACTGCTTTTGTATTTTGGATTAGTTTAATCACTTTGAAAAGTGTCTGACTCATCTTCGAAACTATACGAAAGGTGAAAAACACGAAACCTGAGCACAGATATGGTGAGTGCGATCAAAGCAACGAGTTGAGGGACAGACCTGTTGGTAACCTTTGATGAGTGTCTCCTGCTCTGTAATTTCTTTATCCATTTGCTTGAACTTGTCTTCAGTAGCCGGGTCTACAGCCTCGACCCATCTCCTCTTCTGACTGGCCTCTTCTGCATTTTGCAGCTAATTTGAGTAAAAATAAGAAAAAGTAAACAGACAACTTGTCACTTCTTACGATTTAATAAGAAAAACATCCAAACGGCGTCTTGGAAAATGTGTTCAACACACTTGAGATGATAACAATAATTTATGGGCTGGACATTTCCAGTGAAAGCCAGGAATGAAAGTCTGCTTTTGGCAGGTCTTGTGTGCTGGTGTACTTTGCTCTGCAGAAGGTAGTTGTGTTGTCTGAGGCACTTCAGCTCCTCTACGCCCTCCTTCATCAGCAGCAGTTCCCTCTCCTTCTGGGCCAGCTGGACCCTCAGCTGCTCCACCACGGAGCTCTCGTCAGTCTTCTGAAAGTCACACAATCCCAACAACTCACTCTGATTTCCTACATATTTTGAATGTCAACAGGTAAACAGGTGACCAGTTTTAAATGTCTCCTTGCATCAACACACCTGCTTCACATGAGTGAATCGTCATCAGCTTGTCTTCAAGGTCTGTACAAGTGTGTTAATGTCAGAGTCATTTGTATCGGGGTGTGCTGAAGCAGAGAAACATCTATACCATGCAGGTCAGCGGCCCGGACCGGCGTTTGAGACCCCTGATCTAGACTTTGAGTTTGCCATCACAACAGCTTGATATTTTTCTTTTTTCCGCCATTCTGATGTAGATTCACTGCTGTGCTTGGGATCATCATCATGCCGAATCACCCGGCTGGGAGAAAGGTTTAGCCGTCGTACAGATGGCTCATAATTGCTCCAGAACTTGTCTCTAGCTTTCCAACTGTAGGGTCACCAGAGGAGATCTGTTCAACGTTTTGATTTGGAATAGTCTGACACAAGCATTTATCCACATTTATCCACATCGGGACCGGTTTTATGAAAATGGTTCGGTGTGGGCGCTGTGTGCTGTCCAGAGACAGCTTGGCACGTGACAAAGCTGAGGATTGATCTGGAGTGCCATCTCTACACAAAGATATGATCTTGTAAACTGTGGTTTCAACGTTCCAGAGATGACGTCTACACGTGTCCCAGGAATGCGTACAACCCTGTTAACTAACACAAAGCTGGCTGAACTCGTTCGTAACTGGTGATGTGGAAGAGACAGCTGAGGTTCAGTTGACACATGCTCAGAAAACTTTGGTAAACTCGTTTTTGGAAGCTATTATCATCACTTTGACGGAGCATACTTCATCCTTCACATGACTACACACGTGGTTGTATTTTGACATGAAGCAAAAACGTTCCGTTTTTTCTTACACTGATCTGTGCAGGACGCGGGGCAGGTCCGGTTTCTTCAGGACCTTCCTGTGCAGCGCCCTGATGACTGGTGTCTACTTGCTGCTGGAGAACCGCCACTAAGGACTGGACAGACGCCACCAGCTGACTGTTCAACTCCCGACCTGCCTCTGCTGACCAAACACAAGTAGCTTTGGATCACACGGACACTTTAAAACATCAGCTCCACACCTGCATGAGCACAAAGCATTTTATAAACCAGTGGTTCCCAACCGTTTTAAACAAATGTGTATGTATTTATCATCACACTTTTATTTTATAATGACATATTTGTTATTAGTGAGACTATTAGCGACAACACGGCCCATGACACTGATGTTTGTTTCTGATGCGCCAGTGTAAAGAACCACTCCACCGCATTTTAGATCATTCATTCATTTATTACCTATACCTGCTAATTCCTACACAGGGTCAAGGCGGTCACGGCGGAGCCTAGCCCAGCCCTCTTCAGGTGAAAGGAGTACACCTGGGACGGGTCACCAGTAAGGAGGGAAATATGTCCATCCATCTGGGGTATAACAGTCATCTTTGTTATGTCCATAATCTCATGTTTAAACTACTAATTAAACAAACCTACGAGGTAGACCTGCTGTTTGATGGTGTTGAAGTGATAAAATGATTATTATTTTAAATTATTGGGCATATCATGTTTGTTTGGTAATTCTAGTTTAATGGACCAAGCTCCAGGTTGCAGCCGTCTTGGTGTCCTGCGGGACAGTGCTGGCAGTGCACAGTGCGATTGTGTGTGGGCTCTCTACAAAGAAAAAAATCTTACCTTATCTGTGTACCCCGCTTTAGTCTCAAATATTTTACAGTTTTCCAATCTGAAACATCTACTGAAGGTCCAAGTGCGCCCCGAATTTTGCTACATTTTGTTTGTCCTCTCTGTTGATGTTTTTATCGGTTTTCAGTTTTTTCCCGGTTTTCCTGTCCCTCATGAGGATCCGCTGAAGTTCACGACTGGCCGAACCCACATTGATGCCCCCTCATTTGAATATAAAAAATGAAATGAAAAGAGCCCTGAAATAAAAGTAGCATTACAAAATAAAAGTCTCACTACTAAAAAATATTCCATTATAAAAGTGTCATGAAATAAACAAACAAACCAACATGAAATAAATTAGTTGTCATTTAAAACGTGTTCTATTTGTTTATCTCATGGAACATGTATTAACTTCAGAACGTATGTATTTCTCTTGAATGAAACACTTCATCCTTTTAAATGCTGCATCTTGAGGACATTAAAGTAACAGGCTTTTCAGATGCCTTTTAGGGTATCATTAGAAAAAAATCCTGTTTTTAAAGCTCTGTTTGTGTACTTGTGGGTGGGGGGACAAAGCCGTAACTAATGACGAATGACGAATGACGAATGACGAATGACGAATGACGTTGTCCTGCCCGTACTTGTACGTGGTCATGCTATCTTAACCTATCAAAGCTGTCAGAAGTCAGTGGAACCTGACGACGTCACTCTGACAGCTCCCACTCCTGCTCGTGGGGATTTCTTTGTAGGCGTTGCTATGGAGATGATTTCCCGGTTGTGTATGAGAAGTCAGAGCACTGGTAACATAAAAATATGATCATCTTTTGTATGAAAAACAAAAAACAAAACAAAACATCAGAGAATCTTTTTTTTTTTTTTTTACCACACTCAAATGAAAGCTTTGTTCTGACAGAAGCTAAAAAGATTAGTAATTGTGACTAATGCCCCCGTTTATGAGCACCCCCTTTTTCAGCTGACGTGTTCACACCGCCCCCCCGGCTCATAGACTGAGCACTGTGACGAGTTGCTGTGTGTGTGCATGGGCCACTAATTACCTGCAGAGTTCCCGTCTTCTTTTTCTGGCCTCTTCGGGGATTTTGGTTTTTGTGGCTGATGTTGAGAAACGGAGACGGAGGAGGGGCTTTTAGCAGCTCGGCTGAACCCTGGGGACCTGGAGCTCATGGCTGTGGTCCTGTCCGCTGTCCGGCCTCTACCAGATGCCACAGTGGACCTCCTTTCTGAAGAAATGGATGGATGGATAGCAGACGAGCCGGCGGAGGCCTGGGGAACAGTGTGAATACTTCATCATGGTTATGTCATTATCAGCCTTGAGATGCATGTCATATTTACCCAACTCAAATAAACAACATGATATCTGAACATAAGTTTGTGGGCAAACTAACTTTATATCATCATGTCTGTTCCAGAAATGTTCCTTTTAGATGACGAGCTCACCAGTTGCTTCTTAGCTTTGCCCACATTAGAGGATGTGTGAGAAGAATGTTTCTGTTCGTCCTGCATCAGTCTGTCCACTTCCTCCCCGATGCTCCATGCCCGGTCCTGGTTGGCGGGGTCCAGGGTCTTGGACGGATGGCTCATCAAACCCGAGGCTCCCTTCCCTCTGGCAGCAGGGTCAGCCTTTCCAGGCCGTTTCGGTTCTGACTCTGCACGAGTGGCAACTTGGAAAGTACTTTCCAGGGACCGGGATATTTTTTCTTGGGGGAGGTCCGTAACACTGCAATCACATATGTAATGACTGAAAAAACGTTTTACAAGAGGCAGAGACAGTAACTAATGAGATCAAAGAAGGAACATTAAATATGAGGCTCATTAATGCTTCAACATAATACTGAGAATGACTGTTTGAGCTCATGCTCAGTCACCCTCTTGTTTTCTCTTCATCCGTTCTTTTGTCTCTACTTCAGATAATTTCAGGTAGTCCTAACCTGACAGGCCGGAGACTGAAGCCTCTGTTTTCTGGTCGGATGGGCCTCATCAGCTCCTCTGCAGTAGGTAGGTCTAAATGTGCGCAAGCACACGCAGATAAATATTCAAAAATATTAGGTTACTCATAGACTTGGCATTTGTTACCATGTCATCTGTAAGACAGAAAGCGGGGGGAGTAAAAGTCCAGTAAAACTCCAGTCTTGAAGGCAGCAGGGCTCTGTCTGACCTGATTCTGTGGTAGAAGCCGGCCGAGGAGGTGAGGATGGAGACGGCGGTCTGCTGATCCTCTCCCTCCCGTCCAAAGAGAAGTAATGGTGATCATCTGGATTCTCAACAGTTTGAATCTGTCTGTAAGCCTCCTGAAGAGCCTCCATCTCCGACCCTCCACTCTGTGCATGTGAATGTCCTGCTGAGAAAAGGTATTAAGTATCTTCAAAATAATAAAAACATAAAGTAAGAAAATTAAAAATCAACCATCATGATGTCATCCCACAATTTTAGCACTTCAAAAAAATCATTTAGTCTGCTGTGTGTGTGAATTATAGCCTTTGTTCGGCTTGTCCAGTTCATATTACACGGCTAAGAGCCCATTTCTTTATTTAGTAAAAGTATACTAAGATAGGTTGGAGCTGAGCCTCGCGAGTCTGAACAGGCTCGGGAGGGAAGGGGGGGGTGGGGGGGGGTGGGTAGATGGAATCATCACTTCAACGGCAGCAGGATATTTTATACAACATTATAGTCGTACCCCTGCACCTTATGACATATCAGCTTCACACAACATAAACAACAGCAGTGGAGGATGAGAAAGGAAAGGTACATGTGACCCCCAGTTTCCATGGCGAGGAGAATAACTGTCTGAGAAATGGATGCCAGGACTCTAGTTGAAAGATGTGTCCTGAGAAGAAGGAAAATGAGCAGCCGGTCACTTTGCTTTTCCTTTTAAATGGTTCGAATCATTAGAGAGAGTGAACATGCTGCTGTTGCTTCTGTGACCATCATTTACGTCTAAAGTGGCCCGCACTGACAGTGACTCACGGTTTAAAATCCGTCCAGCATGCTTGGAACCCTGACTGAGGGATTTAATAAAGTCCATTTCCAAAAAACTTCAACACAGAAACATGACTAAAAACAGGATTACTCTTAAATCTCATAAAACCACATTTTGATCACATAACACTGAAAACACATTCAATGCTGAAAGAGACACATTTGATTAGCTCATTTTGACTTTAGTGGCAGAAACACACACAATGTGTCAAAAAAGATGGGTCAGAGTGATGTGAACCGCTTTGTATCATCTCCTCTTCTCCATCTGGAAACAAAAAGAGCAGTCGTGGAGTTTTGGTGGAAGACCATTGTCCCATTGTCTGATATCAGACTGAAGCTGCAGCACTGTCCCGGGAATCCTGCGTCTTTGTTTTGTTTCACTATGTGTGAAACGTTTGTGTGGGTGAAGAGTCTGGACTGCAGGCAGACCACTTCAGCACCCGGACTCGTGCACTATGAAGCCATGCTTTCGTAATGGATGCAGTAATCGCTTTAGCATCATGTTGCTGAAATGAGCAAGGTATTCTGTGAAAAAGACATCTGGATGAAAGCATATGCTGCTCTAGGTGTTGGGAGATGATGGTGCTGAACGCAGAACTAAAGTCCCAGAACAGCACTCTCACATATGAGTCTACAGGGGAACGAAGAACTAGTTGAATACTCAGTGGACTGACTGGTTAGGTGTGTGAATTGGAATGGGCCTAAGGTGGGAACGAGGGTGGATCTGATAGGTGTCATGACTATGTCATTATGACAGGATGGAGGGGACTTCTTTGGCTTTGAAACATGACTCAACAGACCGAGTGAAGAGTTAAAGATGCCCACAAAGACCACTCTCTTTCTACTAACAGCTAATAATGATGCTCTTCACTCACTCCAGATTGGCACAGTCTGGTCATGTGGTGAAGGTGGGAGTGGACTGTTTTGTCCTTCAAACTTGAAAAGAAGCTGTTGAAATTGTTGAGCAGTGACGACGGTTTTAAAAGAGCAATGTCTTAGATTGTAGGTTAAACTATTCCAAAACAACCTAGAAATAGCAACAGAATTATAAGAAGTAAGTCCAGTTACATCACAAAAATGTGTTTGGCCGCTGAGATATCTACCGAGTTAGTGCACTAAATAACTGGCTTTGGTCTGTTCAGTCTCGTAACACCAGTTTCTGCCATGTGTGGCGGTAGCGAGCAACGTGGCAACCTCAGTACAACGTGATGACACAAAGGGGTTGCGCGGTTCGTGGGCGTACTTGAACTTGTTGTCAGTCATGTAGGTCCCGCCCCCAAGTGACCGCTTTTGGACAGGTTAGCAGAAACAGCAAGAACCTGTTCATGTTCTACAGCATCTCTAAAAAGCAGCGCAGAAATAAGACCAAATTACCTAAGATGAATGTGGCCAATGCGGTGCTGTTGTCCCATCACGGAAACATCTGTCTTTTATGACATTCCATTCAATAATCAAAGGAAAATCACTCATTGAATAGTGGACACACACAGCAACCATTACTTTTCTAGCTTTTTGTCGCATTCCAAATTTAAATTTTGCTCATATTTTTCATGAACTGGTAAGATGTGTCACTTTCAATGTTAGATTTTTCTAAGTTGGTATTGAAGTTGATATTTTGTGGCGTCAACTTTAACTGGGCAGGCTCAGGTGCCCTGCACCATCCCTTGGATCCCACTTGGAGTGACAGACACGTCAATCAATTCAAGACAAATGGATGAATGTAACTGCTAGAGAAACTAATTCTGTCACTGTGCTTGTATTACCTCTGTCCAATGAGCCAGCTGTGTCCTTCCTTCTGTCGTCATCCAAAGAATCGTAGAGAGACACTGTAATCAGAGTCAGTACAATACAACCATCAACTCTTAACATGTCCGTAATGACACGGTCAATACTTCGATCAAAAAAACTCCTTTCAGTTCTGGGATTAAATGTTATATTTCAGTACTATTTTTCACACATCTTTCACAGCATACAGAAGCGCCATAACAAATTCCTTATACAGTCCCACTTTTGTCACTAAAACACTTCAGAGAAGAAGCAGACCAGTTGAGCAGACGTCGTGTAAAACACCTCCATTTTTTTTTCTGTTGTTACTTGTTAAGCTTATTAAATAGTACACGCTGTCACGTGTGTTCACTCGGCTGCCTGGCATTCGGGCTCACATGTGCCGTTAATGTGCCACTGAGTTCGGCTTACTTTAACACCACCGTGGAAGCCTGCAGGAGAGCTGCTTTAAGAGTCATGTGCAGCAGAGGTCATTTCTAGCAGAGCAGATGGTCATATGAGTTTATGGTGTGGACAGAGATCTTTTCCAACGCAGCGATGACTAGCACATGGATTAAGAGCAGTTTCATTTTAAACGCTTTTTAAAATAGATGAAGCCGTTGTAATAATTCAGTTCCTGTGGGGTGAATCAGTTTTGACATATATTGGATCTAAATAAAATTACAAAGTGGTGTACTAACTTGTGCTGTATACTTCACATAGATGGTAGTGGATTTAATAATGATGATGATTCGAGCAGTGTTCCCCCATCCAGGTTCGAGAGGCCACTCCCCTGCATGTGTCAGGTGTTTCCCTGCTCCAGCACACCTGGCTCGGCTTATTGGGCCATTAACAGACTTGTGCCGACTTGGGCGTGTGGGGGCAGAGAAACATCTTAAATATGCGGGTCAGCGGCCCTCGAGGACCTGGACTTGAACAGGAGAGGGTATGAACCATGAAATGTAACTGAACAACCCGCTTTAGAGGACACGCCCATGACCTCTCTTACCTCTTGCAAGATTTGAAGACAGTTTAGACTTCTGAGGACAAAAACAAAACAGAAAAAACAGATAAGAGCATGAATCAGTGAAGCATGTTAAAATAACTTATGTTGAGATTCTATAAACTAAAGTTGGGTCAGAATCTCTAAACTGAGTTAACAGCTGCTGTGATAAACAAAACTCAGAAGTAACATTCACAATTACCAAATCTTTTAATAAGATTATTATTCCAGCCTTCTAAAAGTAAAGTTTAATCCAGTCATATGGTCCAGTAACAGTGTTTGGGCTGGGAGGGGGGGTGTACGGCTGAGTCACAGGCTCATTGTGGACCATTGATCCTGGAGAAAACTTGTGTTGTAATAGACGCTATATAAATAAAATTGAATTGAATTGAAGAGTGTTGCTACGGACACACAAAACCCCTGACTGTCTGGTTTTCTAGGTCATAATAAAGCTTTTCAATCATCTACACATTATGGAAGTACAAACAACAACTGAACAATGATCCAATAAATGATGCTGGAGTCACTTTGCAAATAGGTACATTGTGGCCAAGCCTTCATACTCTTCCTGCACAGTTTTAAACCTGGATGAAAACCTGCATGTGAACGGTACAGGCTGTAGTATGACACTGTATTTCAACCTTCTGAAATGAAGGCAGAAGACAGAAAATCCAAAGTTAAGACTCGCCCAAAGCTTATACAAAAAACAACCAGGAATCATGGGTGATTGGGGGTAATCGTGTCACAGATGAAGTCGGAAGAGTTGACATCTAGTTGAAACACGTCTTTTGTGAGGTCAGAAAAAACGTTCTGTGCTAAAAAAACAAACTGTT
Source organism: Xenentodon cancila (assembly GCA_014839995.1). Classification (NCBI taxonomy): domain Eukaryota; kingdom Metazoa; phylum Chordata; class Actinopteri; order Beloniformes; family Belonidae; genus Xenentodon; species Xenentodon cancila. Next base: position 3,917,291 of record JABWDQ010000184.1, on the reverse strand, counting down.
TAAACAACCCGGATCATGACTTTAAGGACTAGGAGGATACAGGCACATACCTGGTGCAGTGGTTCTTTCCTGTCCTCCTCGTCTTCAAAGTCTTCGCTGTAGTTAGGGGAGTCTGAGCAGGCAGAGAAACAGACCCGATGAAGTCAAATAAAAGGCTTAAAGGGAAATGCCGTACTTTCATGCTTTTACTTTGGTCATGTGAGTCTAGTCGTGTTTCCATTGCTTCCAGGTTGGTGCAAAACCCAAATGTCAACAACGACATCGTGCAATGGAAATGGCTCTAATTCAGGAAAAAAAAACAATACTCCCAAATATCACAAAAGCCTTTTTACACTTTTACTAGCTGGTTTTTCAGGTGATTCGATGACCCACTTATTCACAAAAGTGTAATGATGAAAGGCTTTTTGAGTATTTCCACATCTCTGGCAGCACTGGATGTGACGTAGTCGGTCAACCTAAAGTCATTTCATCTAGTTTCCAGCTGTTTTTGTCCTCATTAATACGATGTAGTTGTCCTGTAACACTAAATAATCAGAACACATTACATAAAGGCTTCAACTCTGAAAGATCATCTGAATAATCAACCGCTGTCCTTCATCATCTCACTATTTTCTTAACGGCGGTAGCACCAATCACCATAATTTGTTAAAGACTAACAATTTTTTAGTCCATTTTCTTCAACATTGAGATTTTGTTTTAAAGAGCCGTCTCGCAGGACGAGATACAGAGTTACTAGATTTGTGCTTTTTTGAAAAACAGCGTTAAAAGGAAACGCTGACCCCCACAGCGCTGCCTTTATCAAACCTTCAGAGGTGCGATTTTCTTTTGCCCAAAAGCGTCATGGAAACGTGACCTCTGACTTTCAGACAGCGGTGTGGAGTATTTTTGAAAAACATGCAGGAGCTCATCACATTTATGCTCCGTTATTCTGAAATTAGCGGTAGTGAGAAAATGCAATCATACTGCATGTCTAAGGCTTTTTATAAACTTTTGTTGGAGCACAATGGGGGTGTTATGTTGGACAGTCATCCAAGACAAAGGACATGATGTGGCTTTTAGGAAAACCAGGATCAAGTTGAACAGTTTTTCATCGCGGGAGAAGCTGGTTTTTAGACTTTATAACTGAATTTGGTTGATAACTCACAAGTGCATCCTGCCAAAACGCCCCCTGTGTTGGCAGTGATATTACCAGTCAACCAAGTTACGCCAGCATCCACCAAAGAAAGAACACGTTCCCGCAGTGGTGAACCACCGCAGGTGTTTTATCCTGGTACACACTGATCTTACTTTTTAAAGAATTTTAACTTCATTTTAAACTATTTTAAACTTCTAATAAATTCACAGAAAACTTGACATAATAAGAAAATTAAGCGTAAAAGTTTGAATACACATTTGAACATGAAAAGGCAACAACATACTAATTCGAAACTGTATCCAGCTGGACCAAGCGTTTTTGCATTCTTACAAACTGTTATAATTCTAAATGATAAAATAAGAAGCGCAAACGAGGAAAGAAGCTACTCTCACGTGTTTAGATTCAGATTCTTCTTTCTCGGTGGACCCCCTGTAACGTTCAGCTTTGAACTTCTAACAGCTACGAGTGTATGTGTATGTATGTTTCAACCACGTCTGGTCACCACGCGCTGCCCACTGATCAGCTGACTCATCGGAAGGCCGCTTTTTGATCTGATGAGTTGCTCGTCCCATCGCAGCAAGGTTTACCCACAGTCCTCTGCTCTCACCTGGAGATCCTCTGAGGGAGTCTGACATTCTGGCTCTGCATTGCTCATCATCACTTTGCTCCAGCGCTGCTTCCTCTGCTTTCCTGGAACAAGAGCATCTTCCTCTTTAGATTCAATTCTCCATCCTGATGCTCAGATCTGATATTTCTATGACTAACAGACTCAAGGCAAAGTTGACGTTACAACGTTTGGACATGCCAAAAAAATGTATTAAAAAGCTCCATCAAAGCAAATCATTTGATGTGACCTTTAGACTGAAGAGGAGGCCAATCTTTGCTATGACTTAGTAGGTGCACCATTTATTTACCCAATTCAGGTTTGATCATTGGTTGTAGTCACTTTCATTTTATAGGAAGTTTTGTTTTTACATTGTCAGCCAGCACGATGACGCGGACAACAAAACTTACTGTATTTGAAAACTGTCTAAAAGTCTCCTGACCAGAAGCCAGAGTCTGTCTGAACACGGTCGTGGTTTTTCAGCCGGAGGCCGTTCTCTTCAACCTCACATCATCTTGGTCTGCGGCCACCGTGGACATTTCCGGGACAAGTGCAGCTACAGTGCTGCTCGCTTACAGATGTCATCTGTTTTTGCTGTTCTGTCACAGTTGCAGGTTCCGTATCAGACAATGTGCAGTTGTTAAATGGTCCCATCGAATCCATTCGTTGGCCGTTTTAACTGGTTTTCTGAGGTCTCTAAACAGGGTGTGTAATGTTGTTTCGACCAGATAGCTTAAAGGCACTTTTACACACCCCAATACATTCCCGGTGAATGTGCGCGCCTTCCCACACTTGCGGGTTTGCGTCAGGAAGCGCATCCGGTGTAAAACCTGTTTTAAACCGACGTGCTGATGGCACTGATCCAGTGTGGCGACCTCTCCACTTTAAGCTGAAGTGGTAGAGGCCGGGAGAATACAATCTCTAATAAGAAGAAGCTGTTTCGGTGCTCGTGAATAATTAAACAGGCTACCCACCGATTGGTTGTTGAGGGTGAATACTAGATGAGCTTTGTGGTGCTTTTGCTCGGCTGCGGTTCTGGCCTGGGAACGCGCTCATGGGTAACATTTGTGCCCCAGCATGAACCCTGACATTAACTAAGGCAAGTGTTGTGGGTTCTCTTGTGTCCCCCTGGAGTAGTTTTGGTAATCCAGCCTCTTCTGGGAAGGTTCACCACTGTTCCATGTTTTCTCACTGTGGTTCGCTGGACCCCCAACGCCTCAGAGATGCCTCTGTTACACTTTCCAGACTCACATCTGTTCTTGGACTTTAGATCAGGGCATGGCGCGTTGGTTTTTGAAATCTGGCAGCAGACTTCATGCTGTCAGGCAGGTTCTACCTAGGTGATTTTCTGACTCTGGCAGTAATCAAGTGTGGTTACTTTCTCACTTTCTCCTACTTTACTTTTATTACTTTTTCACATTTGGCCAGGTTTGTTTGCAAAGCATTTTCCCTAAATAAATGAAATCATTGTTTCAAAAACTGCATTTTGTATTCAAATGTGTTTGATGATGTTCAAATACTTTTCACAGCACTGTATCTGGACATTAATTTAACCCCCCACAAAACATATCTCTGTTCACCACAGTCAGATATTAAGACTAGTGAAAACAACCCGTCTAACACTTGCCTAATTTGCATGATGGTATGTTTGAATTTTGGAATAACAACCCCTTCCCACCACCACAATGACACCTTTTTCCAATCATAACTTGAAACTCTTCATAAAAATGTCATTTTCACTAAGTAGGCAAAGACACGAGCTCTGCATTCATGCTGCTGTCCACCGAGGAGCTGGCAGTGTGGTGGGAGAACACTCATGACCGTATCACAGCATGACTGTGGGCATACCTGAGGTCAGTAGGGACGGCAGAACTGGTTAAGTCCAGTTCCCTGTTTAACTTGGAGTAATCAATGGTTGATGAAGCTCCTGCCTCAAACTGAGCAAAGAACATGGCTTTCTCCTCTTCCTCCTCCAGAGTGTCGAAGCCCACACTGCTCATGGTCACAGCTGGTGGCACTGCTGAATCTGTACTCGCAGACAAAGACACATCCACAACAACTGTGATAATTATAGATGAAAAACTGTGACGATAAAGATAAAATCACATATTCAGACAGAACAAGAAACAACCAATTGGCCTTAAGACAACTGCATACTTCAATAAGATGTGTTTCTAATGTTAACCACGCTATTACTTCTTTTTATCTTTGATCAAGTTGTATCATTGATAGGGATTAAGGGTGGAGCAAAGGTGGTGGGGAGAAGGAAGGAAGTGGGAGCGACTTGTGCTGCATTTTATTGTACAAAACGTGCTATAAAATGCTGTTTTGATCTGCTTCTTGGAACAGATTGACAGAAGTAGCTGCTGCTCATCGACAGTCATCCCACCCCGTTAGGACAATAAACCCTGAAGAGCTCAACATCTCATTGAGGTTTATGAAAGTTCTCGTCAGGCCTGGTGGCATGAGCCAAAAAACCCTGAAACAAGTCAAATGCACAGCATGATCCCATTGCTTGGTACCAACAGTGTCAGCCACTGACAGCCTGTGCAGCCTCGTGCTTTACAAGAGCAACCCAACATAGTGTCTATGTCCTCATCTCGTAAACTGCGTTTCTGAAACGGACGCTGGCTGAGTCTTACCCAGGCGTTCTGTTCTGCTGTTCTCAGCCTCTGTCTCTGGGACTTCTCTGGTGAGAAAAGCAGTTTCCGTCCCTTTGTTCTTGAAACCAGCATCTCCTGGGTCCTCTTCCTCCTCTTGAATTGGCTGAGACTTCCTAAAAGACTTTCTGAAAGACGCAGCCGATTCTGACAGGGCTGCCATAAATCAAAGCAAAAACATGAGGCTTACGTTCATTACTGTCTTGGCCACGACAGTAAAGCTGCAGAGAGATTACTAACATTAAATACATCTTAATTTATACAACCTCAAATCTGAAAATATTGAGATGATGTGGAAGTGGTCCCTGACAGCACTGCAACAAGAATCGTCATTATCAATACTTAACCACACGGACAAGGAATTATTACAGGAAAACTGCTTTCAAGCACCAAGGCACAGTTACAATCAAAAAACGATGTAATATTAACCTTGTCCAGAGGAAAGATGGTACTGTGATTAAAATGAATCAGCATTCCACATTTGCTTTTGGAGGAAATGGGCATCGAGTGCTCCGACCACAGAGGGAAAGAGACATTCCAGTCCGATACCATCATCAAGTCCAGAGTACTTATTGTACAAAAAGTGACTGGCTGACTGGCTGGCTGGCTGGTTGACTGACTGACTGACTGGCTGATTTGCTGACTGGCTGACTGACTGACTATCCTGTTGTGTTGTACATGTTAAGATATGTTTGCTGGAAAAATTTCACTGACCCGCGAGGTGGAACAAACATTACAACGTGGCAACAACTTTACTGTCCCAACCTTTTTTTTGTTTTTACAAAGTGTTGATGGGCTGAAAGATGGATGCACGTTAACAAGTGAAATAATGCTGATGAGAAAAAACATTACTGTCTGCAAAAAATTTGTTAAAGTAAGAACTGAGTATAATTTGTTTTATTTTCATTTTCTCTGTCGTCTACGGTTTGTCTGATTTGGGGTTGTAATATTTTATTACAGTATTTCACATTAATTCAGCTTCTGTGATTGTGCACACAACTGCAGGCTGCAGATGAAAACACGGTGACGCCAGCGGTGATTACCATGCACTGCACTTTTACTCAACAGCGACATCTGCTGAGTATTTGATGAGTCAGTTTCAGGGGTGTTTGTTCTGCCAGAGCGGTCACGTGAACCATGTCTTTCCCACGCATACGGAATGCCATGCTCTGAACTGCCTGCTCAGTTATGGTTGTTTTTAAGCTTAACTGCTCAAAACAACAAGTTTTCGTCTTAGTTGAATTCATGGACTGAAGCAGTGATCTTCTGCTACAAGTCTCATTTCAGCCGGCAAACACTTTCCTCTGGTGAATGCAAACGGCAAACGTGATGCACACACAGATAAACACAGAATATCACTTATTTAGACAGAAACACAGGAGATACAGTGAGACTACAACACTCCTACGAGACTAACAGGGGTCTGGGGGAGGTTGTGTTGAGGTTACCATCATCATGTTCCCCCGGGGAACGACCATCAGTGCCTGGAGTGTCAATGGTTTCATCAGAACTTGGCCCTCCTGACCCACTGGGGAGGTTTTCATCAGCGGGACTGCTCAGACTTTCTGAGTATGAGTCCTTAGATGGAGCCTTGTGTCTTTCCAGAGTTTGGAAAATGTCCAAGGCTGCTGCTTTTGGAGCCTTGTCACACTGATCAGGTTTATCCAGAACCTTACTGCGAGGTTTGGGGACAGGCTTATGGAAGGGCTCCTCGCTGACAACTTTGGACAGCAAGAAGAAAGAGAGGGTAGATGAAAGCGATGCCACATGCAGTTTGATGAGGTCAGGTCTAAACTACACAACGTGTTATTGTGGTTTTCATAAAACAGAACGTTGCAGTTTCAAGTCAGAGTCAAAGATGACACACTAGCACCGGTCAGTGTCTCTTTAGATTAGACATCAAATAATCCAATCTAAATAAAACCATGTAAACGTCTCCTTCTTCTCGCTCATGACTGTACAGACAGGAAGACAAAGGTGACCACTCCTCTGACTGCACCTGACCACACGTGTGGAGGATGCCGGGGCCCACCAGAAGGGTGGACCATGAAGCCTGGTTTTCTGGTGACTTTTAACCTACTACGTCACCATGGCGATTTATGAAGAACACTTGTGCTGCATTCACAGTATGTCCACATCAAATGAGGATATCTATGTTTCTCAGTTTCAGCCTTTTTTTCCCACATCAAGTCCCATCTTAACTATGCATTAATATTTATGTAGTTTCTGTATTTATGCTGAGATTTCAGGATGATCATGATCATAAAAGAATATTTGATTGTGTCAATTTGAGATAGCCAGTAAGACTAACAGGAGGCACCTGTAACCTTTACTAATGTAAAAGTCCCAGGTGCCAAGAGCACACACAGCTTCACAGCTTCACAGCTTCGGGTTTTTACAGCTACAAACCACTGATGAGGCCCGGAATCTGGGTGTAGTCATGGACTCAGACCTGAACCTTCAGACACATTAAAACAGTTGACCTTCTATCACCTGAAAAACATATCCAGGATCAAAGGACTAATGTCTCAGCAGGACCTTGAAAAACTGCATCCATGCATTTGATCGCACTTGAATTGATCACTGCATCAGTGTTTTCACAGGTCTGACTAAAATGTCAATGAGACAGCTACAGCTGATCCAGATCACTGCTGCCAGAGGTCTCACTAGAACAAAGAAAGTGGACCACAGCAGTCCAGTTCTGAGGTCCTGACACTGGCTCCCTGTACCTCACAGAACCGACTTTAAAATACTCCTGTTAGTTTATAAATCACTGAGTGGTTTAGGACCAAAATGCATCAGAGACCTGTTGCCATGTCAACCATCCAGACCTCTCAAGTCTTCTGGTTCAGGTCTTCTGGTTCAGGTCTGGTCTGTGTCCCCAGAATCAGAACCAAACATGGAGAAGCAGCATTCAGCTTTTATGCTCCACAGATCTGGAACAAACTTCCAGAAACTGCAGGAATGCTGAAACCCCCAGTTCCTTTAAGTCAAGGTGAAAGATGTGTTTGTTTACAGCTGCCTTTGACTGAATGATTTAAACCATCTGATATGAACTTTAAACTGTTGATTTCAGTACTGAACTGTAGCTCTAGCTGAAGTCTAACTTCTCTTTATTGTAACAGTGTTACAAGGTCTTGTTATTTGAGACTATTTAAATTGCTTTACATGAAAATATCTTAAAAATAAATTAAAAAGACTTTAAAAGCAGAAACTAAAGACAAACAGATATATGTTAAAAAGAATAAAACAAATGAGATTAAAGAAATAAAGGCAGTAGTGCATTATGGGACTGAAATGCAGCAGTAAATAAAAAGGTTTTTAACCTCGACTTCAAGCAATCGAGTTTCAGCAACCCAGATGCATTCTGGGAGTTTGTTCCCCAGGTGAGGAGCATAAAAACTGAATGCACAAGCTGAGGGTTCTGGTTGGTTCATGATGGACCAGGAGATCAGAGATGTTTTGAGGTCTGACACCATTCAGAGATTTATAAACCAGCAGCAGGATTTTAACGTCTGTTCTGGGACAGACAGGAAGCCGGTGTAAAGATCTAAGACCTGGAGTTATGTGGTCCAGTCTCTGGTCTTAGTGGGGACTCGGGCCGCAGCGTTCTGGACTAACTGCAGCTGTTTGAGAACTACTGTAACACTGTGAGAACCACGTTACAGTAGTCCAGCCTACTGAAGATAAAAACCAGGACAAGTTCTTCTAGGTCCTGCTGAGACATCAGACCGTTAATCCCCCACATGTTATTTAGGTGATAAACTCAGGTCTGAGTTTATGTTTTTACAAACACACAAAACACATGACTGGATTCATGCTGCCACCTTAAGACTCTTGTTCATGCCTTTTCAAGAGTTCTATTATTAATAATTATCTATTATTAGCTGTAAGAAGAGTCCAATGTGGAAAACGTGGTTGTGATGTCATCCTTTACAGTCTGGAAGTAAAATGTCAGCTAGGAAAAACTGAGAGACAGAAGGGAACTTTTCAGATCACAAGGAAATCGGAGGAAGCTGATAGGAAGTCGGCCACATGGAAATACCCCAGATACAACAGAGACCAGGTCTACCACACCAGACAAGACCCTGATACAACAGAGACCAGGTCTACCACACCAGACAAGACCCCAGATACAACAGAGACCAGGTCTACCACACCAGACAAGACCCCAGATACAACAGAGACCAGGTCTACCACACCAGACAAGACCCCAGATACAACAGAGACCAGGTCTACCACACCAGACAAGACCCCAGATACAACAGAGACCAGGTTTACGTCACTAAACAAGACCCCCAGATACAACAGAGACCAGGTCTACCACATCAGACAAGACCCTGATACAACAGAGACCAGGTCTACCACACCAGACAAGACCCCAGATACAACATAGACCAGGTCTACCACACCAGACAAGACCCCAGATACAACAGAGACCAGATCTACCACACCAGACAAGACCCCAGATACAACAGAGACCAGTTCTACCACACCAGACAAGACCCCAGATACAACAGAGACCAGGTCTACCACACCAGACAAGACCCCAGATACAACAGAGACCAGATCTACCACACCAGACAAGACCCCAGATACAACAGAGACCAGATCTACCACACCAGACAAGACCCCAGATACAACAGAGACCAGATCTACCACACCAGACAAGACCCCAGATACAACAGAGACCAGATCTACCACACCAGACAAGACCCCAGATACAACAGAGACCAGGTCTACCACACCAGACAAGACCCCAGATACAACAGAGACCAGGTCTACCACACCAGACAAGACCCCAGATACAACAGAGACCAGTTCTACCACACTTGACCAGACCCCAGATACAACAGAGACCAGTTCTACCACACCAGACAAGACCCCAGATACAACAGAGACCAGTTCTACCACACCAGACAAGACCCCAGATACAACAGAGACCAGGTCTACCACACCAGACAAGACCCCAGATACAACAGAGACCAGGTCTACCACACCAGACAAGACCCCAGATACAACAGAGACCAGTTCTACCACACTTGACCAGACCCCAGATACAACAGAGACCAGGTCTACCACACCAGACAAGACCCTGATACAACAGAGACCAGGTCTACCACACCAGACAAGACCCCACATACAACATAGACCAGGTCTACCACACCAGACAAGACCCCACATACAACATAGACCAGGTCTACCATACCAGACAAGACCCTGATACAACAGAGACCAGGTCTACCACACCAGACAAGACCCAGATACAACAGAGACCAGGTCTACCACACCAGACAAGACCCAGATACAACAGAGACCAGGTCTACCACACCAGACAAGACCCCAGATACAACAGAGACCAGGTCTACCACACCAGACAAGAGCCTAGAAACAGACTGTGCAGGGTGCTGGCAGTAGAGTAAAGAAGGAACGACACAACCTAAAGTTTAAAGTGTACAGAAGCATCTGTGCTTATTCTGGGTAAGAAGTCCCAAATTAAGTCCCAAAGGATGCCTCCATGTATTTTAGGATCCTGTTTTATTTCCTAAACTGTAAATGGCTACATCACAACCAAGTTAATATTGTAATCTTCTTGTATCTTCCTGTGCTGGTAAAAGTGCATGAGAATTAAACTTATTTTCATTTAAAAGTCTTATATTTGTATGAAACTTAAATAGCTTCAAATTTAAATAAATTAGCAGTCAGTCATTTTATTAATTGGATTTTTTAATTAATTGACAGCACTTCATAAATCTCAACATCAATAAACCTTTGAAAAGTTCTGTGTAGCGGGTGCTCATGTCAGTCTGTTCTTACCTTTGTTGATCTCTGGCTCAGGTTTTTTGGTTTTGATAAATCTGCGTTTGGACAATTCTGAGAGGAGAGGAGAGGAGAGGAGAGGAGAGGAGAGGAGAGGAGAGGAGAGGAGAGGTTTTGGTTTTAACGAGTCCTTTATTAAGCAGTGCAGAAACAATACAATCAAACCATCAACCCATCAAAAAGAAAACTAGAAGTGAAACAAAAGATCATCATTCTCTCCAGCGACATGGCATAAAGCCCCCCCCACCGACCATTTATTTATAAAAGTGTCCAGATCTCCCACCAATTTATAGTAAGAGTGGTCCACTCGAAGACGGGACTTCAGAAGACCCTTAAAAACTCCAAGTGGATCCACTCCACCAGAACCCAACATACGGTTCTTCCTGGTCAGCCAGATTGAAAGCTTGGCTGAACCGCATAAGAAATTGAGAAGTGTATGAACAGCTTTTTCTTTAGCCGTGTATTTGGGACCAAAAATAAATAAATCAAAAGAAAACACCACACCGAGACAGTGAAACCACTCCCGCAAGAGGTGAAAAAGGCCCTCCAGACGTGGACACTGGACAAATAAATGTGCCAGTGTCTCAGTCTCTGAGCAAAATAAACAGCCCTCTCCCACACTAGGATCCAGGTGTGCTCTGTACCTGTTCGTAGCTATACTCCCATGTACAATCCTCCACTGGAGGTCTGCTGTCCTCTTATCGATGGGCAGCTTGTACAGGGACCGCCAACTGCCCTTCGGGGAAAACCCTGGGTCAAAGAACTCAGTCCACCCCGACTCTCGCAAGTCCATTAAAGAGCGCAGGTTCAGCACCTTCACACAGACTTGGTACATTACTGTCTTCTGCATAGTCTGGAACGTAACCAAATGAAAGTCCGCGAAAGACAACAGGCGACCTCCCCTATCCTGCCAATCCCCCATCGCTGGGGCAACGGACAAGTTGGGAAAACCATAAATGCTGTCCTCATCCCACTGGTCAGGCAGAGTCCCGTGACTTGCAAAAACTCTCAAGGGCTGTGACAGAGTTTTGCAGACTTCCTTCACCACTCTCTCAATAAGTCTGACGGATGTGATTTTCAGACGTTGCTTCAGTATCTCCGTGGACGTTCCCGACATCTGTAGCAGATGGCCAAGCTTCGTGCATCCGGCCTCCCTGAGCCGAACCCGCATACTGGAGGATTCCAGCATCGAGGAGGGAAGGAAGTTGTTATAGAATAAAGGCTCCTCAAACAACCACATGCCCGGGGTTTCATCAGGTACACGCGAAGCCACGAAAACCTCCCACGCTTTCAGTACAGACACATAGAAAGACGAGAGTCCAGTAAGGTCCACTTCTCCAGGTCGCATGAGGAATAACTGCTTGTCGTAACCCAGTCTGCCAACTCTCCTCAGCAACAGTCTTGCTGTATCAATCCATCCCGGACCGCAACCATACAGCAGCCGCTGGGCAGTCCGAAGCCTGAAGGATGCAATCTTGGACCGAATGTCGACAAGACCTTGTCCTCCTTCAGCAACAGGCAGATAGAGTCCCGCCGCCCGAATCCAATGCCGACCAGACCAGAAAAAGTTCACAAGAACCCTCTGTATCTCCTCCACCAGACTTCTTGGTGGTGATAAAGGAATAAGTCTGTGCCAGAGAGTCGAGGCAACTAAGCTATTGACAACCAAAACCCTTCCCCTAAAAGACAGCTGAGGGAGCAGCCAATTCCATCTAGATAACCGAGCACACACCTTTTCCAGACTTCCTTCCCAATTTTTCTTTACAAAACCATCGGAACCCAGAAATACACCCAGCACTTTAATTCCTCCCCTCCCCCACCGTAGCCCCCCTGGGAGAATAGGAGTATCCTGTTCCCCCCACCGTCCCACTAGTAGAGCCTCGCTCTTTTCCCAATTCACCCGTGCGGTAGAAGCAGCTTCATAAAGTGATAAAGTTCTCGTCAGATGACACATATCAGACTGAGATGAAATGAAAACGTTCACATCGTCCGCATAAGCAGACACAACAAAAGAACGACAAAAACCGGGCAGTGAAAGACCACCGAGCCGAGCTCTCAGCCTGCACAGCAAGGGTTCAATAGCAAGGCTGAAAAGTTGCCCTGAAATAGGGCATCCTTGCCTGATCCCCCGCTGCACAGGGATCGGCCGACTTAGTCCCGCCCTCATTTTCACCAGACATTCAGCACCATTGTACAACAACCCCAACCAAGACAAAAATATTTCCCCAACACCAAAGGCCCTCATTACAGAAAATAAATATGAATGATCTACTCTATCAAAAGCCTTCTCTTGATCCAGAGACAAAATGCCACAATTTAAATCATAAACTTCACACAAATCAAACACATCCCTCATCAGAAAAATGTTGTCCATAATTGTCCTGTCAGGCACACAATAAGACTGATCCATATGCACGATGTTGTCCAAACAAACTTTTAGTCTATTTGAAAGCGCTCTAGAGAGAATTTTATAGTCTGTGCAAAGTAAGGCCACTGGCCTCCAGTTCTTTAGCAGGACCAGATCCCCTTTCTTGGGCAGTAAAGATAGAACTGCCCGTTGGCAGGAAATAGGAAGAGATCCCGTCCTGTAGCTGTCCAACAGAACTTCATGAACATCTGGGCCAAGGATGTTCCAGAAGTGTTTATAAAAGTCTGTAGAGAGCCCATCAATTCCAGGTGCTCGCCCAAGAGCCATCTGATCGACAGCCAGAGTCAACTCCTCCAAGGTTAGCTCACAATCCAATGCAGCCGCCTCTGCCGAGCTAAGCCGAGGAAGACCGTCGAGGAGATCAGACCTGCTCTCCATGCAACACTGCTGCTGCCCAAAGAGGTCAGAGTAGAACTCCACGGCATAGTTCAGCATCTCAGTCTGATCGGTAGTTAGATGTCCTCCAGGCAATCTCAAACAAGGCATCAGTTTTGTCTGAGCGACCGACTTTTCGAGGTTAAAGAAGAAAGAAGTCGGAGCATCCGTGTCCTTCAATTGGAGGAAACGAGCTCTAACCAGCGCTCCCTTCACACGTTCATGTAAAAAGGAGCTCAGCGCCGATTTCTTCTCCTGGAGCAAACGGCCAGCGCCAGGATCCGGGCACCTCTGCAACCCCTCTTCAATAGTTTTAATAGACTTCTCCAGTTCACAAACAGTAGCTTTTAATGCAGCAGTGGAATGTGAGGTATATTGTTGACAAAAAACCCGGATCTGAGCTTTGCCCACTTCCCACCAGTGTTTTATGGAGCCGAAAGAATTCTTACGGGCTCTCCACAGCTCCCAAAAACACCGGAATTTTATGCAAAAAGTGCTATCCTGGAGAAGTTTATTGTTAAAGTGCCAATATGATTTAACCCTCACACCTGGTAGGACTACTAAAGTCGCAGTGGCGAGATGATGGTCTGTGAACCCAACAGGGCTGATGTCACTATAAGCAACACCTGATGACAAGTTCCTGGAGACGTATATACGATCCAGCCGTGCAGCAGTCACCACACCATCCCTAACCCGAACCCATGTGTACTGCCTAACCCCTGGAAATTTCACCCTCCACGTGTCCACTAAATCCCAATGCGTGATTACAGTTTTAAGGCTCCGGGAAGAAGAAGGATGAGGTTCCTCGCATGTCCTATCTAGAGTGAAATCTAATGTGCAATTAAAATCACCGGCAACTACTAGTTTATCACAGCGCCACTGTTGTAGTTCAACATTGAGTTTATTGAAAAATGAAAACCTTTCGGGGCCGAGATTTGGGGCATAGATGTTCACGAGGCAAAACGCCGTGTCATCTATCTCTACCCTGATGAATAGCAATCTGCCTGGGACAACCTCGGTCACAGAAAGGATTTTTGCAGATAGAGTCTTCCTGAGCGCTATCGCCACACCCGCAGTGAAATTTGAGCCATGGCTGAGCACGAGATCACCGTCCCACCACAAGCCCCAATCTACCTCATCTGCAGGGGTAGAGTGAGTTTCCTGTAGAAAAACTACATCAATCCCCTTTTGGACTGCAATCTCACTAATTAAAGTTCTCTTGTCTCTTTCCCTCCCACCGTTCACATTTAAAGTACCAACCCTGAAACCCTTCATGAGGAGGTTAGAGATAGGAAAAACAGCAAAAAGATCAAGGAGAAGACAGTACAGAAAAAGAACCATGTGATGCATTATCAGGTAGATTCCTTCATTTGTCTGGTCCTCATACTCATTCTCACTTTATTTGAGGCGGCTTTCCTCAAAGTTGTTATGTGTTTCTTCAGACGGAAACGTTTCCGCTCATCTAAAAGATCAAAGCCCACCAGTCTCTTAAGCACGCTAACTGATCGGATAAATTTTTCAGTATCACTGAAGTAATCACTGACTTTGACTGACCTTTTATATGTTTCATCCAAAAACCTGTTTATGTCTTCCAAGGAATACAAATCCTTTGGCCTATTACTAATATCTACAATGGATGCAGCATCCGATTCAGAGTCGTGATCCATTTCATCCACACAGGAACTCTCTTCAACAGTTACCGATCCGCCTCCATCATCATCCACGGAGATATCAGCACGATGTTGAGCAGGAAAATCAAACAATCCCTGACTACAGGAAGAACCAACTTCACTAAGCACACTACATTGAACACTATCAGACTCATCTACGACACTGCAAACATGAGGATCCAACCGTGAAGAAACGTTATTTTCCATCACCACACGGTTGGTTAAAGTGGCAGGCGATGCCACTGCAGACGTCACGACAGGACCGTCAGCGGGAACTCTATCAGAGCTGGAAGTACCGCTGGTTCCAGCACCAGCTGAGACATGAGAAATAGCAGAGACACCGGCCGAAGGACCGGCAGAAGAACCGGCCGAAGGACCGACAGGAGCGCCGGTAGAAGGACCGGTGGTAGGACCGGCCGGGGCACCGGCAGAGGCACCCGCCGAAGGACCCGCCGAAGGACCTGCCGAGGGGCCGGCAGAAACAGCGGCCGAAGGACCAGCAGAGGGACCGGCAACAGGGCAAGCCTCGGCGTACCCGCCGGGGCCCGCGCCGACGTCCGCTCCACCTGCCCGCCGCTTATGAGGACAAACATAACGTTTATGTCCCACGTCACCACATTCAAAACACTTCATCTGTCCCGAACTTGCATACACCATATAGCAACCGTCACCGTGTTTCACCCTAAATGATACCTCCAGTGTTTGTGTCGGCGACTCCAGGAACATGAATACCTGCCGTCGCAAAGACAGAATATGTTTGAGTTTAGGGTCTCTACACCCTAGACTTACTGTTTTGAACTTGCTGGCAAATTTTCCAAATCTCCCTAGTTCTTTTTCTAGCTGTTCATCAGAAATGAACGGCGGGACACCGGACACAGTGATACGTGTCGAAGGCACCGAAAGCGGTGACACCTGTACGTACACACCGTTGATGAAGACGCCACGTCCCACCAGGTCAGGGACGTGGCGTTCATCGGTGAGGAAAGCGACAACAGCCTTATTCATCCGTGAAGCAAAGTTGATGTTTTCATGTCCGACTTGCTCCCCAACAGCCAAAAGGACGTCCTCCATGGAGACGCTGTTGTCCGGTGGGACAATTCGGACGCCATGTCGGATAGACGGAGGTGGCGTCGCAGAGGACGCCATCCTCCGACAAGCCACCAATTAACCCGCAGTGAAGACAAAACTTAATACACTTACCTATCGTGCACAGAAGAAAAGGAGAAGAAAACGAAATCCCCGAAACCGTGAAAACAAGTCAAAACCCGCGCCACTCACACACTTCACCTCCGACCACCGCTCACGCTCACTCTCACACCACGCCCACCGGAAACAGAGGAGAGGAGAGGAGAGGAGAGGAGAGGAGAGGGTTTGGTTTTAACAAGTTCTTTATTGAGCAGTACAAAGAACCAATACAATCAAGTCAGCAACCCATCAAAAGAAAACTCAAAACTGAAACAAAAGATCGTCATGCTCTCCCCCAACACAGCATAAGTCTGGTGGAGGAGATACAGAGGGTTCTTGTGAACCCTCTGTATCTCCTCCACCAGACCTATGGGTGGCGACAAAAGCAACACATCTGTGCCAGAGAGTCGAGGCAACCAAGTTATTGACAACCAAAACCCTTCCCCTATAAGACAGCCGAGGGAGCAACCAACTCAACCTAGACAACCGAGCACACACCTTTTCCAGACTTCCCTCCCAATCTTTCTTAACAAAACCATCAGAACCCAGAAGTACACTCAGAACTTTAACCGTCCAGACCGTCGAGGAGATCAGACCTGCTCTCCATGCAACACGGCTGCTTTCCAAAGAGGGCAGAGTAGAAATCCACTGCAAAGTTCAGCATCTCAGTCTGATCAGTGGTTAGATGTCCTCCAGGCAACCTCAAACAAGACATCAGTTTTGTCTGAGCAACAGACTTTTCAGGGTTAAAAAAGAAAGTCTGAGCATCCATGAGGAATTGAGATCTAACCAGCGCTCCGTTCACACGTTCATGTAAAAAGGAGCTCAGCGCCGATTTCTTCTCCTGGAGCAAACGACCAGTGCCAGGATCCGGGCACCTCATCAACCCCTCCTCAATAGTCTTAATAGACTTCTCCAGTTCACCAGCGGTAGCTTTCAATGCAGCAGTGGAATGTGAAGTATATAGTTGACAAAAAACACGAATCTGCACCTCCCACCAGAGGAAGCAGAGGAACAGCTGGTCCTGCTTTTGAAGCTGCACCTCCCACCAGAGGAAGCAGAGGAACAGCTGGTCCTGCTGTTGATGATGCTGCACCTCCCACCAGAGGAAGCAGAGGAACAGCTGGTCCTGCTTTTGAAGCTGCACCTCCCACCAGAGGAAGCAGAGGAACAGCTGGTCCTGCTGTTGATGAAGCTGCACCTCCCACCAGAGGAAGCAGAGGAACAGCTGGTCCTGCTTTTGAAGCTGCACCTCCCACCAGAGGAAGCAGAGGAACAGCTGGTCCTGCTGTTGATGAAGCTGCACCTCCCACCAGAGGAAGCAGAGGAACAGCTGGTCCTGCTGTTGATGAAGCTGCACCTCCCACCAGAGGAAGCAGAGGAACAGCTGGTCCTGCTGTTGATGAAGCTGCACCTCCCACCAGAGGAAGCAGAGGAACAGCTGGTCCTGCTGTTGATGAAGCTGCACCTCCCACCAGAGGAAGCAGAGGAACAGCTGGTCCTGCTGTTGATGAAGCTGCACCTCCCACCAGAGGAAGCAGAGGAACAGCTGGTCCTGCTGTTGATGAAGCTGCACCTCCCACCAGAGGAAGCAGAGGAACAGCTGGTCCTGCTGTTGATGAAGCTGCACCTCCCACCAGAGGAAGCAGAGGAACAGCTGGTCCTGCTGTTGATGAAGCTGCACCTCCCACCAGAGGAAGCAGAGGAACAGCTGGTCCTGCTGTTGATGAAGCTGCACCTCCCACCAGAGGAAGCAGAGGAACAGCTGGTCCTGCTGTTGATGAAGCTGCACCTCCCACCAGAGGAAGCAGAGGAACAGCTGGTCCTGCTGTTGATGAAGCTGCACCTCCCACCAGAGGAAGCAGAGGAACAGCTGGTCCTGCTGTTGATGAAGCTGCACCTCCCACCAGAGGAAGCAGAGGAACAGCTGGTCCTGCTGTTGATGAAGCTGCACCTCCCACCAGAGGAAGCAGAGGAACAGCTGGTCCTGCTGTTGATGAAGCTGCACCTCCCACCAGAGGAAGCAGAGGAACAGCTGGTCCTGCTGTTGATGAAGCTGCACCTCCCACCAGAGGAAGCAGAGGAACAGCTGGTCCTGCTGTTGATGAAGCTGCACCTCCCACCAGAGGAAGCAGAGGAACAGCTGGTCCTGCTGTTGATGAAGCTGCACCTCCCACCAGAGGAAGCAGAGGAACAGCTGGTCCTGCTGTTGATGAAGCTGCACCTCCCACCAGAGGAAGCAGAGGAACAGCTGGTCCTGCTGTTGATGAAGCTGCACCTCCCACCAGAGGAAGCAGAGGAACAGCTGGTCCTGCTGTTGATGAAGCTGCACCTCCCACCAGAGGAAGCAGAGGAACAGCTGGTCCAGCTGTTGAAGACGCTGCACCTCCCACCAGAGGAAGCAGAGGAACAGCTGGTCCAGCTGTTGAAGACGCTGCACCTCCCACCAGAGGAAGCAGAGGAACAGCTGTTGCCGTCACTAACACTGCACTGGTAACCAGCGGAAGAAGCCGACAGTCAGTCACCTCTCCTGCAATTCTTATGACCCTCTATGACCCTCTGTGGCCTCTGCCCGTTGGTCACTGTGCTGTCAGCGTACCACACAGAGATTGCATGTACCGGGACACACTCAACTGTTGCACGGTAGAAAGTCTAAAGTGTGTTGTTCAGATCGGTTCGGCTCTGTGCAGCCAGGACGTGGCTGTCCAAATCAGGAAATTCTGCTATGGAACATCATCGGATGTTAGACTGAGGTATTGGTGCAACGTAGAAACTGAACCAAAACCTGAAGGGCTCGGTGTCTCCCATTCCTCCTGACTGGGGAAGCTTACTTGGATTGGATTCTTAAGTTCTGAATTTAATTGAAATGAGTACTCAACAAGACTGACTGGTTTAATAAGGTGTTTTGACTGTCTGGTAGGCGCCCCAGGTACCAAACTTTGACACCCAAGGCTAAAATAAAAAACTGAATTTTCCATAGTATATCCATTTAAACAATGATACAAGTGCCCACATTGAAATATCAGAAAAGCATAAACTGTCCAGCATTTAAATTATTTAAAATGATTACCTCCCCCTGTTTCCCCACTGCTCGGGGTCTGTTCATCATCCTGCCACCATGACACTGTTGCTTTCTGGCTGCTTTTCACATGGCGTTGCTTGTCAGGGCAGCCCAAATCCACGGAGTCATCTGAAACAGACTTTCAGAGAAACACACTGAAACCGAAGAAACGCTTTCCAGTTCAAACTCATCATGAAGTGCTTGGCTCTCCGCCTCCATGTCCGATGTTTGGTACTCATTTCTTTCTTGACACCACGTGAATTGAACGGAAATAGCTTTGAGTTCAAATGGAATATATATTTACAGCAAAATGACCATTAATGTAAGCACAGGAATGGAGGTGTGTCAAAACAAAGTACTATTTCTTTAGTGTTTGACAAGACTCAAAAATGTAATTTCTGTGCACAGGAAATCCACAGAAAAACCCATCTTTATGGTGTCAGTAAAAGTCTTCACCGGAACAACTGTCCCCTTAACTTAACATCTACTAAATGTGTTGATAGCACAGCCGCCACTAGGCCAGACAAACGCTTGACATGGTTGCGTCCACTCTACCTCCAATCAGCACGTTTTCCTCTCTCGCGGTCGAAGTCGCCACTAAAGCGCTCTTGCCTGGACAGCCTGTGTCCTCTATCCACAAACCTGCTCTCTCCAACCCAACTCAACCAATCTTAATCTCTAATAATAGCAACACATTTTATTTATTGGCACCTTTTTCTACACCCAAGATCACCTCACAAATTACAACGCATACAACCCATGCTTACATCACTACATAGCAGGGTCAAAGTGAATAGACCAGCTTGAAAAGGAGCGTCTGACATGCTTCTCCTTCCACATTTATTTAACTGGCTCAGTGTCAGGGTCTAACTGTGCTGTTGCTTGACAGTTGTTCCTCACTTGTTACCTGAGTAACTGTAACTTTGTCGCAAGTCTTTAAAAGTCATCTACTGTACTGTTAAGAGATGCAAAAGGAGACTTTGTGGTCTCTGCCTACTTAGCCCAATATATTAAACACCCATCCAGTTCTATGGAATCACTTTGAGCACTGTGACAGAGCACAGTCCAAGAATCATTCATATTTTCAAAGCATGCCTGAAAACGGCTGCGTTGCTTTAATCCCTGTTGGCATAATTCCTATACAGTTAACCCGTTGCTTCAATGTTTTCTTACCTCCTTCAAAAACTGCTCAAACTGTGCATCCAGCTCTTCCTTGGTCAGCCTGTGAGACATAGCAATAACGCTCAACGCAGCTGAAAAAGAAGAAGTCAAGAGTAAACCCGCCAAGTCTGGTAATGAAACTTACTCACCACTTTTTTTAAGCACCAAAATCTAAGTCTAAAATCACTTGGTTGTACATGACAATCATTTCTGACATAAATGCTCATTCGTCACAGAGGCAGTCCGTCAAGTCTCTGCCTGCTACAGTCTTCATCACATTCCTCAGTTGTCCTGAAGAGATGAAAAATGACTAAAGAGCCATTGTGGAGCTCTTTTAAATATGAGCTAAACTTTATGGAATAAAAAAGTGATCGATTTGAAGGGCTCAAGTAGAGAAATTAAGTTACAGAATCATCTTTATATTGGATTTATAAAACCCCCGGCTGACAAATCAGGCTTCAGATAAAGAGAGCATGCAGACGGTAATGAGCTGTTGGACCTGGGTATCTGACAGGAAACATGACCCCAAGAAGACAGCTGGCAGCTGCAACGATGGAAATGCTTGTAAAACTTCTCCGAGAAGGTAATTCAACACTGGGTGTGGGGAAAGATGTGGGTTGTTCCCAGTTAGTTGCATCCAAAACTGGGAGCAACTGCCAACAAAATAGGATGGTTATAAAAGGGAAACATACCAAGATGTCAAAGCATCAAGACAGAAAACATTTAAAAAAATTAGTGATAAATGCTGTATGTTAAAATCAGCAGAAGAAAATAAGGTTTACATCAAGAGATGCAAAAAATAAACCATTATAAGCACCTAAACAAATGCCAATTGGTGTAAAGTGGTCGGAAGAGCAGCAGTCATGAATCGTGGTGGAAGGTGATAAATCATAAAGGTGAAATGTGTGTAGATTCAATTAAACTTATGAAACTAAGTTTGTGAAATAAAACAGCATAAAACAGCATATTCTCACTGTTACATGGGGTTGATATCAGGTCAAAATTCAGGAGAGGTGTTGGTCAGTAACTGTTTCAGGGTGATAACGTGCAATGCAACAGAGCAACAAGGATGTTAAAGTGTGTCAGCTGCATGACATGGAAACCAAAGATGTGTGTCAGCAGAAGAAGAGGAAAGAAAAAAGGACTGCTGATACGACGGCACGCTGCAGTGCAAGAAAGCTGGAAGCTGATGAAGAGCGTGTCCTTCATCAGTGTCCATGACTGGGACGAATCAAGCTGCATACAGCCTGGTTGAAAGATTAAATTCTCTACTTGATAAAAAAAAAAAAAAAATCCATAAATTGCAAAAACCTTATCTGATATGACTTATAAAGCCTGTTTGGTTAAACAAAGACGTTTGTGCCATTATTGTGTTTTTCCCCCAACAAACAAAAACAGCTGAATAAACGTCCTCCAGAGTACTAATTCATAGTTGTCTTACCAGATATCGTACATCTTTCACAATTGCAATGTAAATTGCAATTGTTGAAGAAAATCATGACCATTTCTCAACAGTTCTCTTAGACATTTTAATTTACCAAGGTGAAACTAATAGAAACGTAACGTTTTCACACTGTCACTTTAATGACGTTTTCTTGTTATGCCACATCACTTCTGTGCCCATCAAGATCACTGTAAAACATTCATAAAAGGTGAATGACTTGATTTCATATGACGCTTTTCAACACATTTTGAGAAGAAATGACAGAACGACACGATATTGACTAAAGGTTTTTGTTTTGAATTATACTGCCACTTTTCCGGTTTATATTTTCAAAATAAGACAAGCTTACGTTGTGATACATGGGCATTAAATCATTATGAAAAATACTCAAATATTTATATAACATAATATATAAATATAATATTATATATTCATATAATCATATCTCCTTCGTGTAATATTGGGCATAAATGTAGACAGTTAAATCTTATTGTGAAAATGCCAAATTAATAGAAAATTACATTAAAACTGAAAAACAAACTGTCCTCTTTTGAATAAAATCGTATACTATACTGCAAAATCTTATTTGTGGATACGGACTATTACTTCTTTTTGTTATTCGTAAGTGGTCAGTTGTCATACTTTTACACCTTTTAAGTAGGTGGTTTCTAGTTTGAAAAACACGTAACCCAATTTCCGGTGTGACTTTAGGAAACTTCATGCAGCTCACGTAGCTACGTAGCTACGTAGCGGTTCAACGTATCTACTTAGGTCGCCGCCACAGCGACAGGTCTACCAAATGACTCGCTACTTTCCCAAACACGCATCTATTAGACACCACAGTCCAGTTAACGTACGTATATGCGGTTTAATGGAAACACTCGCCGGGTTATGCTGCGCCGTCAGACCGGAAGCTCCTCACTTGTTGTTTTGAGTATCTTCTAGTTCCCGCGACAACGCGCGACCGGGAAAAGCAATCTGATTGGCTCCGAGAAAGCGTCATTCGTGATTACAACCAATGGTAACGTCAGATACCTGCCAGTAGGGACACGTTTACCCAACATTAGCTTTATTCATTTATTTTATTTATAAAGTTATTGTCACGTTGCTGTTGTTATTGTGACGGTTTTGAAAAATGATAGATCATAATCATGGTTAGAAGCTCTAATAATAATGAGATAATTCATAACAAAAATAAAGTGCTGATTGTTTTATCACATGTTTGACTCTTCATGTCACATGTCTAAAGCTGTCAAGTACCTGGTATACCTGACAATATAGTGTAATGTGAGTGTTAATCATCAGGCCAAGTACATCGCTTCAGCTCCTCTAATGCAGTGTTTCCCAACCCTGGTCCTTGGGGCACACTGCCCTGCATGTTTTAGATGTTTCCCGGCTTCAGCACATCGTGATACAAGTAGCTGTGTCATCAGCAGAGTTGTCCAGAGCTTGATGACAAGGTGATGAGGAGCATTCATTCGAATCAGGTGTGTTGAAGCAGGGTAAAATCTAAAACATGCAGGACAGTGTGCGCTGAGGACCAGGGTTGGGAAACACTGCTCTAATGTACTGCACATAAAAAATGACATAAACCGCAAATTTCATGTAGATTTCACTTAATTGTCCAAGAAGAAAATTTGTAACCTCTCGTCAGATCGACACACAAGGACACACATAGCAGCATATCAGTAAAACTGTAAAATGACTCAATAACATTAGAGGACAACACAGTCAATCCCCACTTCAGACCGCTGCAGCAGAACAACATCAGAGTCAGAGTCAAGTTTATTGTCAATTCTACCACATGTGAGACACATACAGAGAATCGAAATGACGTTACTCTCAAACCCTCGGTGCTACACAATAAATAAATTTTAAACACAAAGTGCAATTTAGAAGAGACAAGAAACAAGTTATGACATGACATTTGTACAACAGTTTTTCGGTTCGATTAAAGTGACCTGGTGTAAAGTAGGCGGTCCAGTTCTGCCAAAAATTCCTGATGCAGATGCTGAGATCAGAGTGAGTGGGGGGGGGGGGGGGGGCAAGGCGGGGGCAAGGCGGGAAACGGTGGAAGAGCAGGGAGAGTGTTCAGTTTCCTGACGGCCTGGTGGACGAAGCTGTCCCTCAGTCTGCTGGTTCTGGTTCTGGTTCTGGTTCTGGCCCGGAGGGTCCGCAGCCTCCTCCCTGATGGCAGCAGACTGAAGAGGCTGTATGACGGGTGGGTGGGGTCTCTCACAATGCTGAGGGCTTTGGAGTCAGACGGCTGCTGTAGATGTCCTGAAGTGAGGGGAGAGAGACACCAACGATCTTCTCAGCTGCTCTCACGACGCGTTGGAGAGATTTGCGGCAGGTTGCGGTGCAGGATCCGTACCACACGGTGATGCAGCTGGTCAGGATGCTCTCGATGGTGCCTCTGTAGAAGGTTACCTGATGGGGGCCGGGGCTCTGGCTCTTCGCAGTTTGCGGAGGAAGTAGAGACGCTGCTGTGCCTTCTTGGCGAGTGATGCAGTGTTAACAGTCCAGGAGAGGTCCTCTGAGATGTGGACACCCACACATAAGAACAACATAATACAAACCGAAGTTGAACAGACACCCGTTAACACTAACGGTTAGTAAGCTACACAGACATTTCCGTAGTTGTCACAACTAAAGTAGAGTTGAAAGTTACATATATACAAATGTTTCGTTAAATGGTCAGTGGATGCAAACAGAGAGCATGTCAATTTTCATTTCTGTTATTTATTTTTTTCCAACAAAGGGAACCTCATATAAACACCCACCCACAGAGGAGGCCCTCCAACCAAGTTCCTGTGGCCCACTACTGACTGGATCCATGCTTAAACCAGTCCCTGACCACCTTCACCAGCAGTCAAACCACTGTCAAATCACAGGGACAGCTCCAATGCTGACCTGGAGACAATGGAGAGACTCCACTGTCGAGAGACTAATGGCTCTGACTGTCAGCAGCCCGGGACTGCTGCAGAAATATGGCCAGAAGCTGTTGGTGTCATAGCTCAGTCATAGCTTTGGCCTCAGTTAAATTTAAGAAGGCTCCACTTATTGTTGGAAAATACTTTCTTTAGTTACTTAATAAAAATAATCATGAAATCATTTGAGCTGCCAGTAACAAACTGAAAGATTACAGACTAAACGTGTTGAAATATGCCATGAAGAATAATCTTAAACCCGAGGAAGCAAGGAAAGTAAAACAAGAAGTACATATATTGTTTTATTTCTAAGATTTTATGTAACAGGACATTAAAAAAAAAGGTAATTTTTTTTATTTCCTAAATGTAAGTGGCCTCATTTCACAGGGACTAAGTTAATGAAGAAGCAGAGTGGGAAAACTGTAGTATCCGGTCCTGCGTTCACATCTTTGTCATTCGGACTTTGGGCCTCTCTGACCCTGTCAAGAAAGATGTACATTGACCATTGATCTGCGCATCTCTCAGTCATGAGTTTCACTGAAGATAAGGCTGTCATGATGTTTGATGGATAACAAACGTAGGACAGGCTTTCATTCTTTTTTCCTTTTTTAAAGCTTGAGTTGAGAGCATGCTCGTTGGGTTTTTACAATTAGCTCAGAAAGATCCCAGATTCCGTAGATCTGTTTTTATGCCTTCTTTTATTGTAATCAACCTTTTTTATGCATTTAAAAGTTGGCTTTGGAGCAGTCTTTTTGATCCTGTTTTCACACTCACGACAAGAGACTGACAGAGAGAGAAGAATCAAAATTAACCACAAATCTAAGTCCACCCTAACTGGGGGCTCACACGGCAGCAATGTGTGAATGCTGGATCCAGCGTGTTTCTGCCATACTTTTGTCATGTCATAAACAACTAATCATTGGGTTAACTACACTCTGGTTGTGTAGCCACAGCTCGACTGACTGACGCTAAAGCTGAAGCAACACAAGCGGTGTGGCCTCCACTGTGCAAGGAACCCACAACTCAGTTTGGCAATGCTTAACGTTACCCCACTGAGTGAGTGGGCAGCAACAAAGTCCCTTTTTCTTTCCCCTTAATTTTGTTTCTTTGCTTTGAGGGCTAGGGGTTACTGCTTCCATAGGAAATTAGACGTCAGTGTCAGGCACACTCTGGTATCAAATACACGTCATTGATCAATTGTAAACATATCTGTAATAGTAGAGGTTTTAGCAGTTTGTTGGTCAGGTGGGTATTAATAATGTCTTTCATAATGTCAATTATATTAAAGAAGTAACTGTTGCTGTCTGTCACCCTGGGAAGGGTTTGATGGCCCATTTCTAATTAGTTTGGAGTTCATCAATCTAAAATAAGAAAGATTATTCTCTTCACAACAAACTCATCCCAACTCTAAGAGAAACTATTTAAAAAAGAAGAGAAAAAAAACATTTAAATATTAAAGTCCATGACAGCACAGTTAGAACATGACTGAATAAGCAGGATTTGTTTGGAAAAGTTTACAGGAAAAGATCTGTTTCAAAGTTGCGTCCAAAGAAACCACAAAACGCCTGGAACAATGTTTCTTGGTCTGACAAGAGCAGACCAAAGCTGCTTGGTTGGAGTGAACACCAACACATGTGGAGATGCAAACGCAGCATTTTTAATCCATTTCCATTTTATAATACTTTATTAAACTCAAAGGGAAATTATATGTCTGTATGGATGTCTGTTGGATACTTGCTGACATCCCGACCTGCAGTCCTCATCCCCTTGGATCACCGTCTATCCATATATCACCCATATTCACAGAAGTCTAATTGGACTACTGATGATAGTTACTATTGTATCTTGTCTTGTACCTTTGACGGTGTCTCTATGTCTCTATTCTTTCTTAACTTCCTGCTCTACCCGGCTGGTCTTCATCAGGAGGGTCCCCCCCTCATGATCCAGGTCCTGGTCCAGGTTTCTTCCCCCTTATGATCCAGGTCCTGGTCCAGGTTTCTTCCCTCTTAAAGGGGAGTTTTTACCTGCCACTGTTTGGTTTAAGGTTTTTCTTCCACTAGGGAAGTTTTTACCTGTCGTTGTTTATGTAATAATTGCTCGGGGGTCATGTTCTGCTCTCTGGAAAGATCCTAGAGGTGTGTTTTAAAAGACGCTGTATAAATAAAATGTAATTAATTAAAAATATGCATCTATGCATCAAAACATAGCAACTGGTAAACAGTTTAGTGGAGGGATGATGAAAACACTGACTCAAGCTGTTTTTTTAGGATTCAGATTTTTATAATTATGGGTTTAATAAACAAATTAGTAATATTTTACTGCTGACTTCAGTATACTAAAAATATTACTAATATTAATATTATACTGCTTAAACTGCATTACTAAGTTTTTACTAACACACACTTACACACACACAATTTATATATATATTTATATATATATATATATATACAACCAGCATTTGTCCCAAGCCAGCCAGCGTGGTTGTGTTGGTCACTCTGGCACAAACAGAACACCAGAGCTGATCCCACAAGTGACCTCCAATAGGGTGGAGGTCAGGACTGCTGGCAGGTCATTCCACCCTCCCCACTCCCAAACTCTGAAGGTGGACTTTGATAAGACCCGCTCTTTGGGGATGAGCGTTGTCTCTTGGAGGACAGAGGTCAGTCCCAGACTTGTGGAGATATGGTTAAATAATCTCATCACCACATGTTTCTCCACTGAGACTTTTTCCAGTGAGGGAGACGCCGCCCCACACCATCACATTGCCCCGCCAAATGATGTTACTGTCTTTTTTCCTTTTTTTTTTTTTTTTTCCTTCCCTTTCTTGTCAGTGTGGACATTGTGCACACGCTGTATGTACGATGCACACCGAAATTAGTCTCTGCTTTTAACCCATCAACTAGTTTCACTAGTGAGCAGTGGGGCTGCTAGCAGGGCAGCAGCCCCGGGGAGCAATTGGGAGTTAAGGGCCTTGCTCAGGGGCCCCCAGTGATTTACCATTGTGGGCAGCCCTGGGCTTGAACCTGGGTCCTCCACGCCCAAGCCCACCACTGTATCCACTAGGTATCCAATCAGCATAGCGTTCTCCACGTCTTCTCAACACTTTGACTCTACGATCTAACTGCTGCTGGCAGAATCTAGACTCATCGTGCACGTAGTTCAGGTTCCAGTGCACATGTTGCCGAAACACATGGTGTGAAGGTGAAGGGCAGTCAGGGCAGACCAGACATGGCTGCAGTCTGTTCTTGGTTGTCTGTGCAGAGAGCCATCAGCTATATCGTCCTACAAACCTTGACTGCAAATCTGTCGAAGACAACCTTCATGTACCTTAGTGCACTTAGGTTGCATTTTTCTATGGGTCCAACCCACATACTCAGCTCTGCTGCTCCTCCCACAAATGAATATTCCTTACAAACGTGGTGCCATGTAAAAGGGAAATAAACAGGCTTTCCAACGGTATAACATTTATTGACAGGAAGCATTGGTACAACAAAGAAATAATAAGTGTATAATAAAACTTGCTGTAGAAAAAATGTGTCAGTGGTGAATTTATGTTTTAATTCCACTTGGTGGCAGTGTGGAGCTGAGAATCAGTCAGTCCCTTCTCTGAATGTGTGTGTGTGTGTGTGTGTGTGTGTGTGTGTGTGTGTGTGTGTGTGTGTGTGTGTGTGTACCTGGAAGGGCAGTCCATCACCACAGATCAGTAGTAATCTAATAAAACCTGCTGTGCTCACTTTTGTCCTTCTTTCAGAGGTCAGGACGAACGGATCCATTTAAACTTTGTCCTCACCTGCCTGTCCGTATGGCTCTATCCCTCATAACCTCAAACACCCATGCTTAAAGTGTGTGTTAAGAATATGAGCAGATGAAGTTAGCAGCCCTGTTTCCAGTGTGTCAGGTTTCACATCGTGCCACAGCAACGTAACCAAACCATTAAGCAGTGCAGACGTTTGATGAGATATATTCAGCCCTTTATTTTTTTTGAAGGTTGACACTCTTTCCTGAGGTTTTGATGAAACATCTCCCATATCCTGGCTTACCATGCTCAAAAGAACAACACTGATAGATCGCAACAGCTTCTTGTACAAGCTGGATACACAGAACTGGACAAACCCCTCTGTGATGTCTGGCAGATGGTATGATCACACCCACCTCGTACCTTTAGTTCTCCAGTTAACAGATAATGGCAGCTAAGATATTTTCTCTTTTCTACCACTGACATATTAGTGTCTCTCCTCTCTGTCCTTCATACTTTCTTTTCTGCTCTACCCAGCTGGTCTTAAGCAGGAGGTCCCTCCTTATGATCCAGGTCCTGGAGGTTTCTTCCCTCTTAAAGGGGAGTTTCGTCATTTCTATTGTTTGTTTAATATTTGCTATGGAGTCATGTTCTGGGTTGAATGTTTAACTTGAATTAAACTGAATTGTACATAATGACACAAAGAATGACTTAAGCGTCTTTCTCCATCTGATATTTAGCACCTCATAGTCCCACATTATCCCAGCAGTTTTTCTGGAGGTATAATGGGAGGGTGAGCCTTTCCTTCCTTTCCTCCTATCGGGCTCCTCTCTTGTGGAATCAGCCCCCAGTTTGGGTTCAGCATGCAGACCCCTCAGTGGCTTCAGGTACCTTTCAGATTACATGACTTTCAGAGGGGCGGTTTGCTGCGCTGTTCAGACCGCATGACTCTTTGCCTTGTAATTGTAATTGCAGTATGAACTGCTGTCGTTCTGTAGTTCACACTGCTTGGCTGTTGCCAGCAGCCCCACCACACTCTGGATGTGTGACAGCAGCTCCATCATCCAACTGATCTCCAAACAAGTTTTATAAAAAAAAACACATCATGAAGCATAACCAAAAAAACCAAAAACACTTATTTGAAAAATTGGTGGGGGAAAGAAACAGCAGTGGATGTTGTTTGTGTGATGATTTGTTCAGAAGATGGGAAAGGATTAATACACAGCAGCAGGGGTTGTCTGTATTACACGGAGAGTTAATGGTGAACAAAATATTGCTACCTGCTCATATTACATTGTGATGCATTGTGTCTTGTTTACAACATCGCTTCAGGATTCCCCTCCTCAGAGTGACCTCATCCGATGCCTTGATCTCAATGGCTGCAGTTCAAATGGGGAGCTGCTCAATGGCCAAAGATACTGGGCCTGTTAAACATCCATTAGCCATTGGCACAGGCTTGATGACACATTGGCGAGCATCTTTGACGAGTCTGTGATTTGTTCACACACAGTCATTCAGTGCCAACCCAGACGACCACCACCTGACTGCCAGTTTGTAGCCAACCACTCTGCAACCCATTAGGGAACCCACCCCCAACCCTCACACTGAAGTCTATTGGACTGAATTTAAATGGACTTATATGAAGTTGTTTACTTTCTCTGTAGAGGGCCTTTGCTGCTATACAAATAAACCAAAAAGAACTGAATTATAAAACTCCTGCCCTGTCATGTCCTTTTATATGTTAATATGTTCCATCTTTAAAGTCCTTTACGATTGAAGAAGGAGAATCACAGCAATGAACAATAATGAGGTGATGATGATGATGATGATCAACTCTTTCCCCATCCAGCCAGATTAATGTGTTTGATATTCCACATGCCAGAAGAGTTGTTCCTGATCCTGATATTCCACAACCGACCGACTGATCGCTATGGAAATGCTGACCGTAATATGTGGATATAACTGCAAAAATTTCCTCCCCTAGTTTAGGCTTCACCCTCCTGTCACCTTGACAATGAGATTAACGTCCTCACCATGAAATCTGGACAGCTACCTTTGTCTTCTCACAACTACCTGCTCCTCACTCTTATTCATATTCATGTGTAGGCGCGCTCATAAAAATGTGGCTTATGAGAATGCACTTCTTTCCCAGATAATTGGAGTGACCTTCAGAGCTACACAATGTAAATGTGCCCTCAGAACATTCAGACTCCTCCTTTTGGTTTTAAAATTTAAATGGAGTGTGTGTGAAGTGCCCTCATACAGGTCCCACTCCTTCTTGTCAATACCTACGCTGGGAGAATTTTATTTTTCTTCTTTTTATTTTCTTCTTCTAAAAAAAAGGTTTCTTTAAGAAGTGATTTTACAGCCGTTAAACTGCTTAACCGCGCAAGCACGGCACTCATTTCTACCAGAATGCGTATGTCCAAATGAAGACATTGTGACTAGTTATGTTATAATGACATGCAGAGACAGAGTTAAGAGTGAATATCTGAAGCGACTACAGACAGCTGTAGGTGTTCCTCGGATGGGATGCAGGCTCTATGATGTCAGTCAGTGGCGCAGGAACGCATTCATAAAACCAGAAGTTTACGAGCATCCAGTCGTTTGAGATTTCTATTTCCCATTTTTCTAATATTTGTACTACTATTTTATCATAGCGCAACAACTCCATGCTGCATGGTTGTTCAGTCCAGAGATCACCTGATCGACCTGAATCCTGGGTGGTGAGCACTTTCTCACCATCCAGAGTTTTATTTAAGGTTCGTCTATGGTGTATTCTCATTCTGTCAGTCACTGGATAAAAATATCTGCTAAATGACTAAATCTAATTCCAGTTGAAATTGGTCCAAAACAATTTGAAGATTTCCACATGATCATGTTTCGGCATTAGCAGCTTCTGATAGGCTTACTGTTATCATTTGAATTAACTGGAAACATAACTGTGAGTGGATTTTGAGGTACACCTTCAAAAGAAAGGATTCATTTCATGGCATCATGGAAAAACCAAAAGACCTTGGGTTGTCCCGTGTTTGTGTGTTCATACAATAGCATGCAGCATGTGTACACAGAGCAGTCATACCACTCTGGAAGAAGACGTGTATGTCGTCTCACCCGGGTAGCTGGAAGTACCAAACACATACCTTGGAATATCTCAAACAACTATTCTTTATTTAAACCTCTGATTTGTACACATCTCTGGTTTCTGCTTTTTACTAGCTCTAAACAAGATTTTCATTAGATATTTGTCTCTTCTCTATCACCAATGTGCTCTTAAGGATTACACAGCTACTATTATATCATGTATAAAAGTATTTGCATTAGTCAAAAAAGGTTCCTCTTAGAATTCCTCCAGAAAAAAAAACGTAGTTATAATTTAGCTTGTTAGCTGGCTGCTCTTACCCTGAGATGTGGTGAAGAACCGAGTGAGGTTTTTCCAAATTTCCTTATCTGTGAGCCAGTAGAGGCAAACTAAACCAACCGGATGTCAATCATCATCTTCTGAAATGTTGATATTTAACAATATTTCCAATTCATTTGAATGTCTGTAATTGGAGTTAACTTGATCTGTTCTCACCCTCTATTGAAGGCAGAGATGCCTCAAGATTACCACAATGACGTACGTCTACTAATATTATTATGCTGATCAACTCAGCTTTAGGGTCAGTATTTTTTTCGTTCATGAAATAAACTGTTTGTAAGTATCTCAAAAAATATTTTTTTTCTCTTCTAATGTTTAAAAAACCCATACACTTCAATTCCTTCAAAATGGTACAGAGAGCTTTTATCTGCCCACCTGAAACCTTTTGGATCATGTGCAGCCTTGTTATCATCTTTCTGTCTATCTGTAATTTGTAATGTGCTTTGTGATTTCTGCCTGTTCTTTGTTACCCAGCAACACTGGAAAGTCCACTGGCATTTTTAGATTGGACCCCATTATTATCCCTGGATGAAGAACACACTGGTCAGTGTGAATGCCGGGCGTGTGATTGCCTCCCCGGTGCCTGACGCAGAGTTGAGGGGAGGGAAGATGACTCTGGAGGCGTTATCGAGTGGTACTATGTAACACGACGACTCTCTAGTTTGGTCAGCCTCACTGGCTTCACCAACATCAGAAGAGCTGGCTGGATGTGGGAGATGGAGTGGGTGGTGGATCCATGCTGAATTCATGCTGGATTTGCATAGAGACTTCCAAGTTGTGTTGGGCAAATATAACCAGCAAGTCTGCCTCTGCCACTCCTGCTGTTGTGGCTGTTGACCGCAGATAACTACTTTCTGAGACGCGTCACACCCGAGTTCAGCTTTGCTAAGCCACAGTCTGTCATTTCTGTAACCATTTGCAGATTACGGTTCAGTAATATGCAGATTTATGACATCCACAGCTCTGAGGATGAGGAACTCACCGACATCCTCGACTTGTCATCAACAACCCCCCCCCCACCGGCCACTCTGCGTCACCTTTATTTACATTTGAACCTGACCTGCGATGTAGTGTACCCTTTAGAGGCACATTACTGTCAGGGTCAGCTCAACACGCCACCCTGTGTCAGTTAATGTAAAATGGACAGGTGACACGCTAGATTTGAGCATTACAAGCGGGGTATCCAACAGTGTACAAAACGGCTACTGACTTTAATTTCTTTACTGTTCCATCTCAGATATGCACCAACATAAATAGAAGCTTAAAAAAGTCTAATGCTTTTATGTAACCTGATCAGCATGATCAGCTTGGTAGGTTTCACACACGTGCACAAAGGGAATCTTACATACAGAGCGTACAGAGCGAACATACAGAACGATGTGTACAACATAGGTGATGATGCAACTGGACAGATATGAGAATTTGTTAACACGGCCGTAATAGCCACCTAATAGATATGTAATTCTGACAGTAATGTGTTAAAATACTTTCCTGTATTTGAAGTGTGAGGTGTTTGTCTCATCACCAAATAAAATTCTGATTGTTGAAGGATAAAAGGAAGGATAAAATGAAGATTGATGAAACAATGCTGCGATAATTACCTTGGAGAACTAACAATCTATCCAGATCTCAGCAGCTTGAAGCTCATTCCAGGGACCGATTGCTTATGACTACACTGTTGACTTTGATGAGAAGAGTTGAGGCTTGTGGATCGTCTCCATCACTTCCTTCATTAGCAAACCACATAATGTCTGCTGAGAGTGGAAGAAAAACGATGGTAGGAAAGGTCCAGACAGTCCTCTGTGGAGACAGATCTGACATTTGAAATGTCAACTTACCCAGCAGCTGATGATGATGACATACCCTTGGATATCTTTGTATGCAGCAGCAGCTCTAGTCATATTGTGTCATCTTTCTGATTCTGTCAATCATAAATTTGTGACATACCCACACAGACAAGGCTGTACAAAATACAATTTCATTTTGAAGTCAAAGTGGGGGTAGCATGGTGGTTAGCACTGTTCCCTCCAGGCTGAGGACTTTGTCCCCGTCTGCTTGGATTTTCAGGAGCTCGTATCTTTGTCAGGTTAATGGGTGATTCTCAACAGCCCACAGGCGTGAGTGTGTTTAGTTGTTTGTGTGTGTGGCCCTGCGATGGGCTGCTGACCTGCCCAGGTACACTCCTGCCGTTCACCCAAAAACAGCTGGGATAGACTCCAACAAATCCCTACGCAGAATTCAAGTCAAGGTAAAGAAAGATAATATTTAATGAAATACACTGCGTGTGTTTGTGTGTGCGTGTATATATATATATATATATATATATATATATATATATATATATATATATATATATATATATATATATATATATATATATATATAGATATATATATATATATATATATATATATATATATATATATATATATATATATATATATATATATATATATATATATATATATATATATATATACATATATGTATGTGTATTTAAGCACATGTATATATGCATGTATGTATTTTATATTTATGTTTTAATATAGATATCCATACTAGTGTGCTAACCATAAATTGTACAAACCACACAACATATATCTAACTAGATGATAAGCAAATATGTTTTTACACAATTGTCTTTATTGAGGACTACACAACCTTTTCACCATTAATTTATAGGTATATACACACAAGTATAATGTATACACGCAAGTTATATACACAGGTATATACATACATATACAGTTATGTATGTATTACTGACTGTATAGTTGACTGTACACTATATGGTCAAAAGTTTTTTTTTGCTTACCTGCCTTGACATATGACCTTCAGTGACCTCCCGTTCCTGATCCAGAGGGTTCAATATGATGTTGGTCCACCTTTGCAGCTATAACAGCTTCAACTCTTCTGGAAAGGTTGTCCACAAGGTTTAGAAGTGGGTTTATGGGAATTTTTGACCATTTTTCCAGAAGTGCATTTGTGAGGTCACACTGATGTTGGACCAGAAGGTCTGGCTCTCAGTCTCCGGTCTAATTCATCCCAAAGGTGTTCTGTCGGGTTGAAGTCAGGACTCTGTGCAGGTCAGTCAAGTTCATCCACACCAGACTCTGTCATCCAGGTCTTCATGAACCTGCTTTGTGCACTGGTGCACAGTCATGTTGGAAGAGGAAGGGACCAGCTCCAAACTGTCCCACAAAGTTGGGAGCTGGAATTGTCCAAAAGTTCTTGGTATGCTGAAGCATTCAGAGTTCCTTCTAGCTAGGCCAAGCCCAGCTCCTGAAGAACAACCCCACATCAAAATTGACTCTGCAGAAACCTCTCAGAAACCTGTGTTTTGTGATGGACAAGAAATATTTTTGTAGTGCCATACATTGTTTGTATGGCATCTTATTTTGACACCTGTTGTAATTGGGGGGAAAAAATCCATAAAAATGTTTAGGTATTGTCTCCATTGTAATGTAAAAAGTGAATATAACTCGCAAAATCTGCAGTAATGCTTTAAAATGTACTATTTATATTTTCATTTTGACCTATAAAAATGGTTTATTAAAAATGTTTGTCAGTTTCACAGCAAAAAAAAAAAAAAAAAAAAATCAAGGTTTTTCCTATTCTGGTTTTAACCTTTTGTTTGATTTTAGGTCCAATTTGTGTTGTTTGTCAAAATAAAATAAATAACTGTAAATTTACACAGGTGAGATTGTACTCAAAATGATAGTACAAAAAGCAAGGTAAACAGTTTTTAAGATGAAATATAAAGCTAAATTTAAAAGTAATCAAACATTTCCAATGATAGCCAACACACCTGAGGGCTAAAGTAAAGTGAAATTGGTAATTTTTTAATGTGAATGAGTGTGTGGTTGCTTGTCTGTGTGACCCTGTAATGGACTGGGGACCTGTCCAGGTGTAACCGTGCTTTTCCCCAAAGAAAGCTGTGATAGGCTCCAGCAGACCCCTGCGACCTGCAATGAAAAAGCAGGTACAGATAATGGATGGATGGAACATTTATTTAATTTGAAAGTTAAATTAATTAGAGTTAAATTTGTAATGTTGTAGAAGGATGTTTCACTGCAGTAGCTCTTTTTCATTGCACCTTGAGATTTTTCTATTGAGATTATTTCTATTAAAATATAATTTATTTGAAATGTTCTCTTTTTTTTTTCACTGATTGGTGTAGTGTAAATACTCTGGTCCTCTGAAGGATTTCAGCAGCTAATTCTCTCTTCAACATCTATTGTTATCTGTAGCCATGACAACTGGACAGTTGTTTCTGTCTGAGGGGTTTTAAAACCCAGGTAACGGCCACATCCACACATTCTGGCGAGGAGACATTGACGCTGAGCAGGGGTAAAACAGAGCAAGGTAAAGAAAGTTTAAAGCACTAGAAATGAGGTTTTGTGATAAAATATTAGTTTCGATTTGATTTGAAAGAGTGTTTGATTACTGTATTGCTGGCTTGTACTTGTGGCACTTGTGTTCCTATTACTGGGAAAAACCACCTTACTAGAGTCCAGTAACTTTGGACTCCAGTCCTGGTCGTCTCTTTGTGATCACTGCATGTCTGTGTTGCACTACGCTGCACTACATTGCAAATCAACGTTGATGTCCATGCGTGTTGGGTGACCTGCTGAGGTAATCAATGCTAAAGTTCCTTTCTGCTGTTTCTAATCATTTCTTTTCTTAACTGTCATGAAGAAGATGAGCTCACTAACACATAAATGAGTGAAGCATCCTGGAACATGCTTTCTTCAGAAAGGTTTATTCATTGTTTACTTCAAGACCAACGACTGTAAGCCCCTCTAAATTAGTTTTAAGATTCCAGCTCATCCAAAATGCTGAGAGAGTTTTGATCTCGACCTTCTTCAAGCTTCTCTTTGTTGACTTTCTATTAAATCTAGAATAGAATTTAAAATTCAGCTTCAAATATATATTCATAAGGCCATTAATGGGTTTACTCTGTATCTTAAATAACTCATAGTTTCATATTATCACAACATAGTACTTGACTCTTAGCTGAAGGAGTACAGGAGTGGGAAGTAAAGTAGAGTGGGGATTAAAGTAGAGTGGGAAGTAAAGTAGAGTGGGAAGTAAAGTAGAGTGGGAAGTAAAGTAGAGTGGGGATTAAAGTAGAGTGGGAAGTAAAGTAGAGTGGGGATTAAAGTAGAGTGGGAAGAAAAGTAGAGTGGGGATTAAAGTAGAGTGGGAAGTAAAGTAGAGTGGGAAGTAAAGTAGAGTGGGAAGTAAGGTAATGTGGGAAGTAAAGTAGAGTGGGAAGTAAAGTAGAGTGGGGATTAAAGTAGAGTGGGAAGAAAAGTAGAGTGGGGATTAAAGTAGAGTGGGAAGTAAAGTAGAGTGGGGATTAAAGTAGAGTGGGAAGAAAAGTAGAGTGGGAATTAAAGTAGAGTGGGAAGTAAAGTAGAGTGGGAAGTAAGGTAATGTGGGAAGTAAAGTAGAGTGGGAAGTAAAGTAGAGTGGGGATTAAAGTAGAGTGGGAAGAAAAGTAGAGTGGGGATTAAAGTAGAGTGGGAAGTAAAGTAGAGTGGGGATTAAAGTAGAGTGGGAATTAAAGTAGAGTGGGAAGTAAAGTAGAGTGGGAAGTAAAGTAGAGTGGGAAGTAAAGTAGAGTGGGAAGTAAAGTAGAGTGGGGATTAAAGTAGAGTGGGAATTAAAGTAGAGTGGGGATTAAAGTAGAGTGGGAAGTAAAGTAGAGTGGGAAGTAAAGTAGAGTGGGAAGTAAAGTAGAGTGGGAAGTAAAGTAGAGTGGGAAGTAAAGTAGAGTGGGAAGTAAAGTAGAGTGGGAAGTAAGGTAATGTGGGAAGTAAAGTAACGTGGGAAGTAAAGTAGCGTGGGAAGTAAAGTAGAGTGTAGTAGATCCATCCATTATCTATTCCTGCTTAATCCGTCTCCGGGTCACGGGGGTCTGTCCGAGCCTATCCCGAAGCATAGTAAGCGAAAGGCAGGGTCCACCTGGACAGGTTGCCAGTCTGTCGCAGGGCCACATAGAAGACAAACAATCATGCACATGCACATTCACACCTACGGGCAATTCAGAATAATCAATTAACCTACCCTGCAGGTTTTTGGACTGTGGGAGGAAGCCGGAGTACCTGGTGGGAACACGCAAGCACGGGGAGAACATGCAAACTCCACACAGAAAGACCCACCGGGCCGGGAATTGAACATTTTTAAGTAACTGTGTGTACGTGTAACGGTTGGTGGTTAATCAAAAGCGTCCCAATGCACATATTACACAAAACCTCCTCTTTATGGTAGTTCATTTAAATCACCTTTTTATTTTCATTTCCAAATAAAGTAAGAGATTTTTTGATAATTCACAAACAATCAAAACCTTGGTAAGAGCCACCAAATCCGTGGGCCGTTCCTGACTGTATGTTGTATACATTTGTAGAGTCCTAAGAAGAATTTCTGCGTCTGACAGCACATTTCCTGGAGAATCTCTGCTTCAAATAAAGTAAACTGAACTGAAATGAGTTATGGGCCTGTGTTATTCATAGTCACTCTCACACTGTCTGAATCACTGAGGCACCCAACTAAAACATATTTATAGTTGACGTAGTCAATTATCCTCTTTGTTTTTCTGACTCACACTTATTTATGTCACTTGAGTCATCTTACCTGGTTGTCAAAGCTAACTAATTTGAAAAAATGATGTATCCACTAAAACTGACAAACCATTCCGTGAAGACCTTCCAGACATTTTCAAAGGTGTAAATTGTCCCATCTGTACAGTATGCAGATAAGACGGCAATCAGTGGATCCACTCACACAGTGTCCTCAGTGGTAATGGTGGAAACTGAAATTAGCTTTTATTCTCTGTCTCATTAAATGGGTGGGGGGACAACAGCCTCATCTATTTCAGGCACAGGGTGATTTATAAAGGCAAGAAAGCACAGATCTATGTGGGTGAGGGAGCGGCTAAGTAAGGGAATAATGAAGCCAATAAATCACAATTTTTCCACTTGCTTTGGATGCTATCGGTCCATTAAAAGGCCTTTATCTCTTGTTATACGCCCACAGATATGACCAGTACATGGTTTTCTCACCACCTGGAAGGCTCAGTGAGATGTTATCACCTGTAACACGGGAGTGGGGGATGGGGGTCAATATTTAGAAGTGGTGGGGGCTGATGGAAGAGCTCTGCTCTAAACACTTTTATAATAACATCCAGTTATACTGTGCTTTGCTGGGTTTCCCAGTGCTTCCCAGTGCTTCCCAGTGCTTCCCAGTGCTTCCCATTGCTTCCCAGTGCTTCCCAGTGCTTCCCAGTTCTTCCCAGTGCTTCCCAGTGCTTCCCAGTTCTCCATCTTCACATTCAAATCGGAAAACAAAACTTCACTTTGTTGGCTCCACCACTGTGGATAAAGGAAGCTAAAAACCAAAAAATATTATATTTATTTTTCAGCTTCTTGAAGTGATCACACTTGCAACTAGTTCAGTGCTGTAGTAGGCAGCTGTGTCCTCAGGTGTGTCCTCACCTGTATCTTCAGCAGTGTCCTCAGGTGTGTCCTCACCTGTATCTTCAGCTGTGTCCTCAGCTGTATCTTCAGCTGTGTCCTCACCTGTGTCCTCACCTGTGTCTTCAGCTGTGTATTTAGCTTTGTCCTCACTTGTGTCCTCAGCTGTGTCCTCACTTGTGTCCTCAGCTGTGTCCTCAGCTGTATCTTCAGCTGTGTCCTCAGGTGTGTCTTCAGTTGTGTTTTTACCTGTGTCTTTAGCTTTATCCTCACTTGTGTCCTCAGCTGGGCCACAACAACAAGAAGATATCTGAAGAGTGACTAAGTTTCGTCCAGCTCCAATTTTCAGAACAGAAGTAAAGGAGAAAAGAGTAAAAGAGATCATTATAACTTTGTTGTGTAATTGTCATGGAGTGTAGTTTTAAGCTGTTTTCATGAGTTTTTCTGACTTCAAATTGGTGGTTAAATAATAAACAAAAAGCCTATTTGAAACTTTCCTCTGTTGTTTTCTTTTTTTATTTCCACCACTGAACTTTTTTTTTATATCACAGCTGAGATGTGAAATCATAAAACCTTTTAAAACACAGTATATATAACTGTTATTAATAGCAGCTTTATTCAGAGAGGTCCACTCTCGGTCATATTCATTGTCAGTGCCTTTTTTCTGTGATGTCATCAAGTACACCGCTGCTCCAGCTGCAGTCAGACTGACCTGCATCCTTCAAAGTACGTTTTCTGAGTTGTACTCGCTGACTTCCATCTACCAAGGGCACAAGTCCAAACCGTCTTCTCCCTGTGTCGGCCCCTCCTTTTTATGTTTTTTTAATTTTTGCCTTGGCTGCACTTTCTACTCAGATAAAACTTCTTTGTTTATCAGTCCTGCGCCCTGGTCCCCTGCATTTGGATCTGATCCTCCTCAAATCCTGACATTAATCTACAGAGATCTATCTAGATATCTTTTCTCCAGAGTCATTGCAATGTTTTATTCAATCACATACACAATCAGACAGTAATGAACACATCAGAGGTAAAGTGGAGCTTAGTTTCTTGTCCAAGGACACTTTGACATATGGACTTCAAAGAGGGAAATGAGACAACTGACTTTCCAGCTGGCAGACGACTACTTTACCTCCTGATCCACAGATCCCACATTTGTGTACTGATGGAAGCACACACACTTTAAGATAACTTTGTGTCCCTTTGCAGATCACTTACTCTTGATTGTGTGTGTCTTTTTAGAGATCTTCTGTTTGTGAGACATGTTTTACAACAGCAGAGGCCTCTTACAAACAGCAAAACTTGAAATGTTTCAGTGTCTTTTATCAATCAAAAGAGTCAAGGTCAGTGTTGTCAATGTTTAATAAAGACACAAAAACTATAATAACTTGTGTATTATCTGTTAAACGGATTGTGTTTGTCTGTTACTGTGATTTGTGTAAAGAATGGATGACTTTTCATAAAGTAGAAAACCCCTAGGTACCGTATACCTGTATTTACAGAAATCACGTTCTCCAGAATGTTTAAGATTAGTTTAGATTAGATAGAACGTTATTAGTCCCCTACGAAGGATCCTCCAGGGAAATTAGGACTTTCATGTCAAGTACATGTTTTGGACTTGGAAGCTTCAGTTCACCTTCACCTCTGTTTATCTGTTGTGAAGATGCTTCAAGCAGAATGCTTCAGCTGACCCCCACCCATCCGCCTCTCCCTCCCAGAAGCCCAGAGGACTGAACTCCAGTCATAAATCCAGTGATGGGGATGGTCTGAATACTTGGTGTGTGTGCGTGTGTGTCCTGACTCGGAGGAGTCTACATATGTATGCGCGCTGTGTGATATTTATGCCCTGCAGTCAGATGGAAGGTGTTTGGATCGGTGTTTGAGACATTATACCCCACTTAGTTTTGTATTTATATTAAATATTAAATCCAATTTAAATACAAAATTACCATATAAAATATTAAGAGAAAGTGTAAATATTTAATGTGAGCCCTTTACCACAGACCTGGTGTTCATTATGGACTGGATTTTATTGGGCTATTTCCCCAGAGATTGATTGTGGAGTTCCTCAGAGCTGCAGCAGGGGGCGCTGTTGCCACCCGCTTCTTAAGAGAGATTGTTCAAATAAAGAAAGAAATAAACAAAAAATATATTGATACATACTGAGGAAACGATTGATCTGGTAAGAATTTGAGATTTAATTATTGCTTTAATAGTCATTTGCTATTGGAAGGTAATTTGATGGTGATAAAAGAATTTCAGTAAAGGAAAACAAATGATCTGAATAAAAATGAGCATCCCACTATGTAAGAAAGAAACAGGAGAGGGGACAAAAACATTAATCAGGCACTTCCCTGCTAATTTACATTAAGAATTAAATGAAATATATTTTAAATGCCCATCTTGGCCACTTGGGGTCAGACTAACACCACTTTCATGTGCTGAAATCACTGAACTATCATTGAGCTCATGTACACCTACGGATGAACTAGAGAGAGAGAGAGAGAGCAGGGGCATTTTCAGTTGGTTTGACTGGATGATTGCTTCTTTTGACACCCAGTTCTCATGTCTACACTCTCAACACATCATCATTCAAGAGGATTTTCTCTTAACCTTTGAACTACAAACATACCGCTGAGACCGTTCCGTTCTTCAGGCCCAATACTGAATAAAAAAATGCAGTGAAATTCATCTAAGAGGAAAGCTGTCCATTCTTCCAAATGTAACAAAACAAGTCCAGGAAAATTGGAATATGGTTTTAATGGAAGAAGTAAGAGAGAGGATGAGGCAGGATGAAGTCATAGAAAAGATAGAGAAAGCCGTGAGTTAAAGAAATTAGCTTTATAGAGTAGTGGGGAGGAGGCGCAGGGTTAGAGATGCATGAGCACGCAGCTCCTCTGAGGCAAGCCAGGGAGGAACATTAATCATTGGGAGACATCTGTTCATTCTGCCGCTTTACAATTCTGTCAGACTCCCCCCAACTACCCCCCCGACCATCCGCTCAGAGGAAGCCTGTCCTCAGTTCAGCATGGACAGGCAGAGTGAAACATCAGAGCTGCTCTTTGCTTCGAGCTGCCTTCAATTTCATTTCCATTTGAACCCATTTAAGACAACCAAAACAGCGGGCCGCTTAGAGTGCTGCGTAAATCAGTGCTGTTATCTGAAAATACCAGCGTTCACGCAGCAGCAGACGTGCATGTCAGGGTGCAAACTGTTGTGCACATATGTCAAAAGAAGTCGCACTAGCACATTTGTATTTGTCATATTTGGGGACAATTCATTGACCAACCTCCACTCTTCGACTCTTCATTCATGATGCAGTTCTACTAAAGTAAGTACCCCTTTGTACTAGGTTGCACACCCATGTTCTTGTTAGACAGCGGAGGCTTTCTAATGGAAACACTTTCTAAACAAACCACAGCTGTTCAGTCTTCTTCTAATTGTACTGCCATGGACTCGAACATTTAACATGCTCAGTGGGGCTTGTAATATCTGAAATGAAGCTCTTGGTTGTTTGTGCATTTCAATGAGCACTGTGTGATCACAACATGAGGTAAATTTGCTGGGAGATGCACTTTTTGGAATCTTGACAACTGTCTTGAATGCTTTTCCACTTGTAAATAATCATTCTAGCTGTAGAACTTTGAACTCCAAATGGCTTTAAGATGGTTTTGCAACCCTGTCTACACGGATGTGCAGCAACAATAGCTTCTCTAAAACAATTGCTTACTTATTTCTCTCTTGGCATTATGTTAAAACACCACATGTTCCTAACCTGCAAACTGCTAAAACATCTGCTTCTATAGAGGTCTGTACACTGATGATCTTAATAATATAGCATAAAATACATAAAACACATTACATGAAGAAAGAAAAAAACATAACAAACCATACAGGATCACGCACACATGCAGAGTCATAGACCTTAAATCAGACCTTGGAAGTCTGATTTAAGTTTGATTCTTAAAGTGTTCCCGGCTGTAATGGATCTCAGTTCAGCAGGTAGCTTGTTCCAGAGAGCAGCTGACACTCCCTCAGACGACACGGACCTATATCTGGGAACAGCTCAAAGGTTTTACACCTGTGAGACCTGTACACCC
The DNA here is from genome assembly GCA_014839995.1 of Xenentodon cancila. NCBI lineage: Eukaryota > Metazoa > Chordata > Actinopteri > Beloniformes > Belonidae > Xenentodon > Xenentodon cancila. Next base: position 3,874,083 of record JABWDQ010000184.1, on the reverse strand, counting down.
AGAGCAGGTCCAATAAGTTCAAGGGGGGGAAATCATTAAGCGCTTTGTAGACCATGACCATAACCAAAACCATTTTTAGAACAAAATTAACCAATTTCTTCCAGAATCCCATGTCTCAGTCTAGGAGGAAGCAGTACAGTTAGAAACATGGAATTAATGACTAGACCCAAATAATCAAAGCTCAAAAAGTTCATAAAGGACAAAAAGTGTCCTAGTATATAGCAGCTACACCACCTCCTCGTTTGCCCCGCTGTGGACATTGTTGAAAACTGTAGTTAAAGGGTGATGATTCAGTCAGTTCTGCCAGTGTCATTGACTTGTTTCAGCAAAGTAGTTTTAAGTCTAGATCATCTCTAGCAATCAAGTCATTCATTAGTTCCCTTCTGGGGCAAATGAGGAATTTTTCAACTGAATTGAAATTAATTAATGAAGTTTTGTTTGACAGGCACACAAAATGTGTTTTTTAGGAAACAAAAAATTCTTATATACCTACATTATAATAATAATAATAATAATAATAATAATAATAATAATAATAATAATAATAATAATAATAATAATAATAATAATTATTATTATTATTATTATTATTATTATTATATACACAAGCAATCTACAAGCGCAGATGCTATATGTTCACAGCAGAGTAGTAATGATTAGTCAACATTGTCGACAAAAAAATCAATGATAAAAATAATGAATTTAACTGTTGACTACAGATGGCAAAAAGAAAATTCAAGAGAGTGAGGCATCAACCTTTTTTATATCTCTGTAGAGAATTTCATTTGGGCAATATAAGCCACTGACCCCACGTGTTTTTCAGCAGGGTGAGGCATCTCTTTCTATCTCTGCTGAGAGCTGCACATGTGCAGTAGAGGACAGTGCCAGGTTAACCAGGTAAACCAGGTAAGCCAGGTTGATATGATTGACACTCGTCCTGCGATGGCAGAACCAGACCAGGGCAGAGTTGCATCACTGTCCGCTGGGGCAGAGCACTACAGATGAGTCCTGAAAAGGGAGCAAATTAGTTTATAGATCGATTCCTTCTACATTCCAGAACTCTGTATCGTCTTCCAGAGGACAAAAGCTCATATTCTGTGAGACGAATATGTGAGAGGTTGGTCAGTATCGTCTGAGCATGCCGAAGAACTGACTGATCATAAATACATAAATGTTGGAGCCTTCTTTAAGACTTTAGAGGCAGTGATAATGTAGTACTAGTTTTCTTTTTTTGTGAAATATGGAATATGGTTGCCAGGCATGTAAGCAGGTCGGTTCAGGCCTTGATCCTATAACTGCTTCTATAACTTCTCTCCATCAACCTGCTTCTGTAACTTCTCTCCATCAACCTGCTTCTATAACTTCTCTCCATCAACCTGCTTCTGTAACTTCTCTCCATCAACCTGCTTCTATAACTTCTCTCCATCAACCTGCTTCTGTAACTTCTCTCCATCAACCTGCTTCTGTAACTTCTCTCATCAACCTGCTTCTGTAACTTCTCTCCATCAACCTGCTTCTATAACTTCTCTCCATCAAC